>JAGFPH010022875.1:0-12304 GCA_018207615.1 Philaenus spumarius
TATATGTGTTCGCACTCTAGCGGCCGCATTTTAAGTCCGATTTGGTTCAAATTTGGTACACATGTTGGTTGTCTACGTCGCTCGGACGAGTTCGTTAGCCAAAAAAATCCAACAATCGGAAGCACGTTTTTCGACCGGAAATAACTATTTTTTAAGATTTTTCCTACGTGAATGAACTTTTTTTTGAGTTTTTTCTACAAATATAAATGTAGGATTTTATTCTGCACATTTAGTTTTTGTATGCGGAATGGCGTGCGAAGCACGCAATGCTTTGTGTATTAAAGATACTCCCAATATGCGGAATGGCGTGCTAACCATTTTGCAGCTATCCAGCACCGTCGTGAATAGACCTATTTCCCAAATTGTTGGTTGAAACAGGCCTATAAACTTAATTTTGGAAAATTGTTCAACTCACGTCAGCGGTTCAGCTGCGTGGGCGAATTATTTTATTACTACAAGTGTTCTTCCGTATATTATGAGATATAAATTATAGCCACAGGTATACATAATTTATTATACTTACTTATTTAATTAAACATTACACAAAGTGATTAGAGTTACACACCTTGGAAATGCAACTTGAATGATGAGCAATTTACTAGAAAAATGTTGAAAAGTACCCCAAAACTTCAAAACGTTGTAATTATTTACCGGGTGAAGATAAATGAGCATAACTGCACACATTTTTGAAGGATATCTTTCGCTCTATAACTTTTGTTTCTCACGAGTTTTCTGAAAAATGTAAGACTGACGAGATACCAGAACCAATACCACATTTTTGAAAAAATTTCATATTTAGCGGCTCTTATCTCGAAAACGTAACACTTAGAGCACAATCATGGATATATTATTTGGAAGGGAATTTTAATTTTTGAAAGTCTAAAAATCTTCTGTGCGACGCACCGTTTTTGAGATAAACGCAAAAAAAGGACCTTTAGGACCCGTTCACATCCTCCCCGCGACGCCTAAAACCGACGGGACTTTATTAGGCGTTATTCAAGGGACCGCCCCCTACACATTCCTGAAAAAATTGGAACCCCGTGATTTAATGCACGATTCGCCTCCATTTTGAGCTAATTTGGCTGGGTGAAGTGTGCAGTTGTACCAATGAATACAGAAACTATAAGAAGCGCAATCCCCATGTTAAAAAATTCAGCCCAGTTTTATTTGAATTTGACGAGGTTGCCACGGCGTTCACTAGGTAGCGGAAGCGCCACTGTCGCCGCCGTGCCTGTGCTAGAGAGAGACAGAGAATGGCACTCAGAGAGAATGAACGCGTTGGCTCAGCTGCTACTAGGGAAATACACAATTTCTCTCTTCCTTGTCCAAGGCAACGAGTTTCCATTTGTTTGTAGCTATAATATTTTAAGTATGTATAATATAATTTGAATTTTTCCGGCTAATAAATTAATGTATAACTACCCATAAAACATTAATCACAACATTATTTTCAAAATACAAATGAAAATTATCAGAATATTGGTAAAAGTACTGTCAACATATTATAATAATAATTTTGAAAATACACCATCATACATGAGAATAAAACTTTAATAAATTGTTTTTTGAAATTAATAAAATATAACTTTAAAAACAAGTTATAAATTACTGTATCTTTTAAAAAAAAGTTTTTATTCTATTGAAGAGTATTTACATTATTGATGAGTTATCTGAATCCTACTAATATTATAAAAGTGAAAGTTTGTATGTTTGTTTGTTTGTTTGTTTGACTGAATGGTACTGGATGGATTTGAATGAAATTTGGGACACATAGATCATGACCTGGAATGAGACATAGGCTATAAATCATTTTGATTTAAGGGTTGAAACATCCCCTAAAACAATAAATATTTATTATTATACATCCATTAAGACTGGAAAGATGGAATTTGGTACATTTATTTCTTACAAGGTACATATAAAATGTAAACTATATTTGCATTTTAAACTGTGCTGCTAAGGGGTGAAATTGTAATAACAACCCCTGAAACAATACAAATTAATTGTTATACTTCCCATAAAGCTAGAGAGCTGGAAATTGGTACATTCATTTCTTAAAAGATATATATAAAAAGTAAACCATATTTGTATTTTTCAGTGTGCTGCTAAGGGGTGAAAATGTAACAACAACCCCTAAAACAATACGAAATAATTATTATACTGCCAATAAAGCTAGAGAACTGGAAATTGGTAAATTATTTCTTACAATACATTTATACAATGTGAACCATATTTCCTTTCATTCACGTGCTTCTTAGGGGTGAAAATGAGATAACAACTCCTAAAACAATACAAATTAATTATTATACTTCCCATAAAGCTAGAGAGCTGGTAATTTGTACATTTATTTCTTACAAGGTACATATAAAATGTAAACTATATTTGCATTTTACACTGTTCTGTTAAGGGGTGAAATTGTAATAACAACCCCTAAAACAATACAAATTAATTATTATACTTTTCATCACTCCGTACCGAAAGTAGCTACTTTCGATGTCAGCTGGTAGCAACGAAAACGATCGTTTCCCAAGCTCTAATTTAGAGCAAGGGAAAAACGATCAGCTGATTTTCCCTTGCTCTAAATTTGTTTTCCCTTGCTCTCAATTAGTTTTCCATTTGCCCGCTACGCGCTCTGACGTCGCTTTGCCGTTTATTCTTACAATTTATATCAGCTGTTCTTATTGTTCAACAATGTAAACCGAAAACAATGTAAACTCTAAATTTGTTATTATAAAAAAATGTTAATTGAGAAATATAATAGTTTGCATTTTACTGAGGTTTCTTCTTCAGCATTGTGTGTATTTTTGCGTCGTGATGAAAAGTACCGTTCATAACTTGTACCGAAAGTGATTTTCCGGCACTTGCTCCAATTATTCCCGTACTCGGCTTCGCCTCGTACGTGAAACTTGGGCGCGCACCGGAAAGTGCCACTTTCGGTACTAGTAATGAAATATACTATTCCATAAAGCTAGAGAGCTGGAAATTGGTACATTTATTTCTTACAACGATAGTATTCATAAGCGTATTGTTTTTTTCACAAAAATCGTCAGTATCTCGAAAACAGTGTGTTCTAGAGCATTTTTGACGATTCTCGACCCCTCTTTAGGAAGCACCATCTTTGCCAGTTATGGGCTATACAGCGGTAAAGTGTAAATGCTATTGGGGGCTCTCTCCCCCCCCTCTCCCAAGTCGAATTTTGATTTCTACAAATTGGGTAAAATAATTGAGAGACGGGTCAAAACAAATGTTTTTTAATGCAAAAAACACGTTTTATTCCGTCGGCTTCGATTATATTGCAATGATTTGAAGCTTTTTCATTGTTTTTTCACAAAAAATCGTCAATATCTCGAAAACGGTGTGTTCTAGAGCATTTTTGACGATTTTCGATCACTCTTTAGGAAGCACCATCTTTGCCAGTTATGGGCTATACAACGGTAAAGTGTACATGCCCCTGGGGGATCTCCCCCCTCCCCCAAGTCGAATTTTTACAAATTGGGTAAAATAAGTGAGTGACGAGTCAAACCATGTTTTTTAATGAAAAACACGTTATTCCGTCAGAGGTTTTTGACAATTCTCGACCACTCTTTAAGTGACACGTAAATATATACATTTTTACCTCCATTTGTTACAATTTGTCAACATTTACCATCAGACTGATTGTATTATACTTCTGCTTACACCATGATATATTCCCGTGCGAAGAACGGGTACAACAACTACAATATGCCTATAATTTGATAGAGTTTGGTATTTTGATAAAAAATATAATATTTAAATAACAAAAATATCACAAATATGCCTACAGTTATATAAAATCATATCTAAATAATCTTTATAATTGTACACATTTACCAAGTTAAAAATCTCCTCAACATAGTATGCCTACATAAAGTTATTACTTTTTAAACAGTATTTTTTAAATTATTAATTTCTGACAACTAAATGCATTCTTTGTCTTCAACAACAATCGTTTAACATTGGCCTAGGCCGATTTCAGTATTTCTAGGTTATTAAAATGTAAAAAAAATAATAATAAAGGTTTTATCATAGATTACGATTTATACATGGGTAATCCTACATAAATCGACACGCAAGCCGTCAGTTTAACAGTCACACGTGTAATTTTGTTGTATGTTAAACAGTCAATTGTATTTAAAATATTTCAATGTAAAAATTGAATAATAAAGGTTTTATCATAGAGTATGATTTACCCATGGGCAATCCTAAAATATTTTAATGTAAAGTTTTTAATAATAAAGGTTTTAACAAAGAATATGGTTTAGTCCATGGATAACCTTAAAATCCATCACCCATAACTGTCGCATGAAACTGCTTCCGTCTTATATAGCTTTCTAGCAAATATAAGCCTATGTGCGCTATGGACGAACATGTGCGTCCGCTTTAAAACATTAGTAATTATTACGTAGAAAGGTTAAAAAATTATAAATAAATGATTTCTACTAATTTATACTATAAATATAAAAAATAAAAAGTCAGCTAATAGCATAGGAAATACGAAATTTGCTTAGCAGTGAATGTGTTAAGGATGAGGTAAACATCCACTAACATATTGAACATCCTCCATCACCTGAGCTACCGGTATGTATTTTAAATGCACAAGTATTTACAGGCATTCTTAACCAGTTCAAAACTATATATATAAAAAACCAAATACCACTCACTGACTGACTGACTCACTCATCACGATTTCTCAAAAACTACCGAACGGGTTGCAATAAAATTTGTTATGTAGCTTCCTTTAGGTGTTCGCTAAGAAAGGTTTTACAAAAATTAGAAATTTTAGGGGCTTTTGGGCGGGGGGTCAAAGTTACTAGAAAAAAAAAACAGCCAACGGATTGGAATGAAATTTGGTATGTAACTTCCCCTAGGTGCTCCCTAAGAAAGGTTTCAAAAAAATTCTAAATTTTAGGGTGTTTTGGAGGGTCTAAGTTACTAAAAATCCCCATAAGAAACACATAGTGTACTATATTTATTGATATGTTTTTGTTGCTAATATACAGTTAACTTTGATTTGTCTATCCGTGCAAAGCCGCATCGGGGTGAAAATGTAATAACAACCCTTAAAACAATAAACATTAATTACTATGCGGCGAAACTTTGGACCGTGTGCGAAGCTACGGGTACAACAGCTAGTATTTAAATAAAACAAATAAAATTTGCTTTCAATACGTATTTTGTCACAATTATTTATGGTACACTATGTAGTAAGAAATGAAACACCAACATAATATGAGTAAATTTCTTTAATAACTTAAATTTAAATGGCTCATCTGATTTCTTATAAAATTTAATTCCAATAAGGATTATAACTTCAATTTTCTGTAAAGTAGCATACACCATTACATTCCAACTATATTTTCATCAAAAAATACATTTTTTTATGTTATAAGGTATACACTTCTATTAAGAATTAAATGATAAAACCTTTGCATATTTTGAAAACAAATTTCAAAAAATGTTTACTACTTTTTACGTAGGCCTAAGCCTAAAGTTGAACTTGTTTCTTCTGTTACTGAACATTTTTTGTTTCTTTAGCTAATAACTTTGAAAATTTTCCATCAATAAAATTTTTACCGGCACATATAAATTCTATTCTTTGACATAATATAAAGAGCTATAGTATTATTTGTCGATTTCTATACAGAATAATAAAGTAAAGTTAATACACTTAAATGTAATTTTATATAGTTTGCTATGCCATATTTATGTTGTCATTATTATTTTTCTTTCCGTAATTATGTGTTACTTTGTCATACTAGAAAGAGCTACAGTGTTATTTGTTGATTTCTATACAGAATAATAACGTAAAGAAAATACACTTAAATGTCATTTTATATAGTGTGCTAAGCCATGTTGATTGAATGGTAAACAATGTTTAGATTAAAATAAATATTAATATCGTACAACATTCTAAATCATTTTACCTTTAATCTTCGAGTGATTTATGAAAATCAAACTTTTTACTAACGGGGAAAAGCAGTTAAAATGTATTACTAAAGCAAAAAGCTATATAACGAGACGGTAGCCGTGAGTCGTGGGAATATAGCGAGATTCTGGCGCTTACTTAATCGTTAACCTGCTGTAAAAACCAAACCACTTGAGCTAATTTTTTGAAAAAACATGTTTCATAAAATTTAACTTATTGGCTCAAACTTTTACGCTTACACTTCGTCTCTGACCAAAAAACAAAAAAATTTCTCACAGAACAACTTTTTCGTGTCACAATTTAAAGTTCCATATTAAATCTTAGCTTTGGAAATTTATGTATACCTTTAAAGATTTTTTATAATTAATAATTTTTATAACAATATCATCCTACACTAATATTCTGTCAGTGTGTAAAATTTCAAAGAAATCGGTGTGTTGCAAGTGTTCAAAACAACAGTGTATTTGAAACACGAGCATCAGAATTTTAGCATCATCTCCGAGCCGTTTTGGCTTTCTAGACCTTCCCAAGATAGTTTAGGCACACTTCATTATTTCATACTGTATACAGGCGATGGGACAGTCTATTTTATTCTGTGGTCGCTGGTGCGATGGCAAGGGGTTTGGAGGGGAGTGTGCGACACTGGCGCTGACAGCCTGCGCCTCGTTGCGGCCGCCGTGCTAAGCTTGTTTTGGCGCGAATAAAATCGGCTGACTATTCTCCATATGCATTGCGCTTCTTATAGTTTCTGTATTCATTGGTTGTACTGACTGTAAAGTTTGTATTGCAGAGAACGAGCACCAGCCTGTGGGGAGAATGGATGGGAGTGATGCACGGAGATGAGATTGAATACGTGTTTGGACATCCACTCAACATGTCGCTGCAGTTCAACGCCAGGGAAAGAGATCTCAGTCTGAGGATCATGCAGGCTTACTCTAGGTTCGCTCTGTTGGGGTAAGTCGTAGCCCGAGAGAGTGATAGTTTAAAATATAGTTTTATGTTTCCACCGCCTATGCCTAAGTTGATTTTTTAGGCTGACAAGTAAACAAAAAGGACTGTAATAAACGGTACCAGATAACTGCCACATACTTTCTCACAGTTGAAACTTTATACCTTCCCAAGAGTAGCATAGGAGGTGGTTATTTAGAATTGCAAAAGTAGGACATGCCATGAAAAACATTAGATGCATGTAACACACATCCATATTATATTATTATATTACTATTATTATTATTAAAACTATTTGATCGATTTCGAACAAATTTGCACCAAACATGTCCATTAAACCTGTATAGATGCACGAAAAAAAGGTTTTGAAAACTTTTGAAAAACAACCCCTTTTTGGCCGAAAACCCCCAAAAATTGTTATTATTATTATTATTACCTAAACGAGAATTTTTGGAAAGATGCGGGTTTTTGCATATGGTAGGGTACATTAAAGGCTACAAATAAGCTAAATTTTATCAAAATCGTTAGGGCCGTTTTTGAGAAATTTAGATTTTTCACGTTTTTTGGCCATTTTTGGTTGTTAAAAAAATTCCATAAAAATCGGACCGTTGGTATGGTCTCCAGCTCTGTACACATCCTAACAGACACGCAGACACGCGGACAGACATCACTAAAAAACACTTTTTTGGGTTCAGGGAGCACAAAAACAAATAATTCCACTAAAACTATTTTTGGGTCCAGGGAAAACCAACACACATAATTCCACTAAACATTTTTTTGGAGTTCAGGGAGCACCAAAACAGATAATTCCACTAAAAATTCAAATTCGAAAATTTTGACGAAAATAATACTTTCTCCATATACTATGTATAGAGTGGAGAAAGTAAAAATACATACATTTTCAACGATTTCTAATCTCAAAGCCGATCATATAATAATAGCCTACATTACTTTTATAATTCAGTACCAGGAGACCGAGCTAAAGCTCGATTATAAGCAGGGCTATGATTTCAATAGTAAATATTGCATTATTGAGTTTTGAGGTTAGGCCTATAACATTAAACAACTAAATAAAGGGTATATACAACATTAGGATTACCTGTAATAAAAATACAGTTTAAAGGATTAACCATAATCTCAACGCTATGCCTCAGAAATAAGTCAGGCCTAAATTAAAGTTTAATATTTCAATATCGATTTAGGCCTAGGGCCTAGTTCGCTCACGTCAATAACTATTATTGCAAATTTCCGTGAACATCGTTTAGGTTAGGCCTATAACATTAAACAACTAAATAAAGGGTATGTTTATTTAGCAGAAGTATTCGTTGCCATGGTAACTATAAATAGATACAACATTAGGCTTACCTTTAATAAAATACAGTTTAAAAGAAAACAGATGATTATTGTAATGGCATTGAAAACATTTGCATCAGCTGTGCTTTGTTTAAAAGAAAACAGATGATTATTGTAATGACATTTAAAACATTTGCATCAGCTGTGCTTTGTATTGTTTAAAATGGACAAATTTCACTTTTTAATTTAATAAAAAGACGTAGAAAACGAATTTTCCCAGACTGGTGACCATTTCCAATCGATTTCTCGTGGCCAAAAGCCCCATATAAAATCAAAAAATCAAAAATCCTTAGACGGAGATTCAAGATCCATTTAGCAGACAGACAATTATCTCTCGCTTTAGAAGATAAGATATAGATGAGATGTAGAAAAAAACCGCTGTAGAAAATGAGCGACAGCTGATTAAGTACGACAGCTGATTAATTAAAAATGAGTGTGTCCCTTAAAATGAGCTCAATGTATGTTAAAGGCTTCGCCCCAGTGGCCCTCAAAGTTGCTATGTTATCCTTATGCCAGATAGGATTTGTTGATTGAATCATTGTTTTTTGCCAGCTGTTGTCATAACAAATGTTTTTATTTTTACATTTTGTTTTTCATTGTTTACACAAAACACATTTACAATTCGATTACTTAGGTCAAAGGGATGAAATGGGATAACGACCCTTAAAAGTAAATATAGCAACATTGCCAGGTCCACTAGTTATACTCGTAGTTATTTTACACGACCATGCGTCTGCGCTATACTATTTTCTTGGTCACAGACGTTCATTCGTTTTTATAGTTCATTATTTCAATCTATTAAAGTTCTTCTAGCTTCATGTTAACAGTGTGAGAGCTGTGGATATATTCTTGTTTAAAACTTTGACAAACAAGAATACTGTTTGATTTTTGCTTTCTCACTATACTATAGTATAGAGAAAGTATAGTGATCGCAAAAAAATCGATGTTGAGATTTTTGTGGAAATATCCGTTTGGAACCCCCTGAGTCAAAAAAAAAAGTGGTTTTTACAAAATGTCTGTCTATATGTCTGTATCGGCTCTAACTATTTTGATAAAATTTGGCTTATTTGTAACCTTTAATGTACCCTACCATAAGCAGAAACCCGCATATTTCTAAAATTCTCGTTTAGCTAATAATAATAATAATAACTGATTTTTGGGGGGAGGGGTTGTTTGGCCATAAAGGGGGTTGTTTTTCAAAAATGTTCAAAACCTTTTTTCGGTGTTTGGTGCAAATTTGTTCGAAATCGATCGAATAGTTTTCTCTCTTGATAATAATAATAATAATATTTATTAGTTAATCTCCTACATTAATAAATCCACCCCCTAGGCTCTCTACCCCACCTACAATTATGAAGTCACAGTGAATCTGTTTAGTATTTTAATATGTTTGTGAGAAAGTATGTGCCAGTTCCTGGTACCGTTTATTCCATTAGCAGTTGTACCCGTCGTAGTCATTCCAATAAGTTTTACCAGTTTTATTGACCGACATGTTGTTCCCATCCATGCTAAATGTGTGTACTGAGAAATGTTTGCCGGTACATATTAGCATTGCAAAAGAACTTTGCAAAGACGTAGAATACATTCACCTCCCTCAACCTCTGCTTTGATAGATTCGATACAATCGCCACAGTAATCCCGGTAATAATTTCGATAGGGTAAAATATAATACCGATGTAGGGGACGTGGCCAGACGCAATTTTAATCCAACGCGATTATTACCACCCGGAATTATGTTGTGGGATATTTACTGCTGAATTATAATGCAAGTATTAACCTACGGTAACATTTGCATATACATTTCGTAATGTCGAATACTAAGTAGGTAACAGTGTTTCATATAGTGCGAACAAAATTACAAATTATTATGGTTTTGTAGCAAAACAAGAAAAGATTATTCGACCACGCAGCTGAACCGCTGACGTGAGTTGAGCAAATTTCCAAAATTAAGTTTATAGGCCTATGTTTTAGGGTTTCGTCCAACAATTTGAGAAATAGGTCTATTCATTTCCTGATGCTGAATAGCTGCAAAATGGTTCCCTAACCATTCCGCATATTGGGAGTATATTTAATACAAAATGCATTGCGTGCTTCGCACGCCATTCCGCATATTGGGAGTATATTCAATACACAATGCATTGCGTGCTTCGCACGCCATTCCACATGTTGGGAGTATATTCAACACCCAATGCATTGCGTGCTTCGCACGCCATTCCACATATTGGGAGTATATTTAATACAAAATGCATTGCGTGCTTCGCACGCCATTCCGCATATTGGGAGTATATTCAACACACAATGCATTGCGTGCTTCGCACGCCATTCCGCATATTGGGATTATCTTCAATACACAATGCATTGCGTGCTTCGCACGCCATTCCGCATATTGGGAGTATATTCAATACACAATGCATTGCGTGTTTCGCACGCCATTCCGCATATTGGGAGTATCTTCAACACACAAAGCATTGCGTGCTTACCACGCCATTCCGCATATTGGGACTATATTCAATACACAATGCATTGCGTGTTTCGCACGCCATTCCGCATATTAGGGTTATCTTAAATACACAAAACATTGCGTGCTTCGCACGCAAACTCCCGTATTGGGACTATCTTCAACACACAATGCATTGCGAGCTTCGCACGAAATTCCCACGGTAAACTCCACCACATGACTTTGAACCGGATCCTTCTATGGTATTTCACGTTTTGATCGATTTTGGGGGAACCAAGCGAGCTAAGGTCGCGTAAAAAAAAACAAAATGTGCAGAATAACATCCTACATTTATATTTGTAGAAAAAACTCAAAAACAAGTTCATTCTCGTAGGAAAAATCTAAAAAAATAGTTACTTCCGGTCGAAAAACGTGCTTCCGATTGATAGATTTTTTTGGCTAACAAACTCGTCCGAGCGACGTAGACAACCAACATGTGTACCAAATTTGAACCGAATCGGACTTAAAATGCGGCCGCTAGAGTGCGAACACATATATACATACATATATAGTTATATATGATTTTTAATGACACCCTAAAACATGTTCTGGGGACCATGATCGATGCTCATTTGCTACTCCCGACCTTGGGTCTTAATAAGGGCCACTGCAATAACGAACTTTTCCTATGGAAAAAAATGAAGGGTGATCTAAGTAAATCAATAGTTCGATCGCGCAGCTGCACCGCTGAACGAATTCCAAAATTAAGTTTATAGTTTTAGGGTTCCAACCGTTTGAGAAGTTGGTCTACTCACAAAGGAGCTGACTGCGTGTACAAACTATACGAGATTTTAGTACAGTATTAATAGGATTTGTTCGTTCCTCGTACTACGGACCACACGCGCTGCTTCAATCCTCCACAGATGAAAGCCTCGCTTTGCACTTTGACCTCGCTGCTTCGGACTATGTAGCGTGGATTTGAACCGGGTACTTTTATGATATTTTACTTTTTGATCGATTTTACAGTTACCCTTTCTTCAATTTTTACTTTCTCCCCCCTATACGTAGTACAGTATATGGAGAAAGTATTAGTTTCGTCCAAATTTTCAAATTTGATTTTTTAGTGGAATTATCTGTTTTGGTGCTCCCTGAACCCAAAAATATTTTTAGTGGAATTATCTGTTTTGGTGCTCCCTGAACCCAAAAATATTTTTAGTGGAATTATTTGTTTTGGTGCTCCCCGAACCCAAAAAAGTGGATTTTTGGTGATGTGTGTCCGCTAGGATGTGTACAGAGCTGGATACCATACCAACGGTCCGATTTTGATGAAATTTGGTATGAAGATGCAGTTCTGGAATATCTCCAGGAGTTTTTTTTCATTTTTTCAAATTTTTTATTTAAAAATGGTTTTACCCCCCAAAATTAGCCAAAAACCGAGAAAAATATAAATTTCTCAAAAACCGCTCTAACGAGCCGTTAGTTAGAGCCATTAAAACCATTAGTTTTCTTTAAAGCTGACTAGTAGTTACCTGTTGTTTGGCTTTTAGCAACATTTTACTGCAATAAGTAAGTAAAAACACCCAGTGGACATTCCCTGACGTGTGGTAAGACGACGGAAG
>JAGFPH010022876.1:0-12303 GCA_018207615.1 Philaenus spumarius
TCGGTACGAAGTAATGGAGTTTTTATTTATGGTAATCGAGTATAACCTTTAATAAATCTAGCTGATGTATAAATAGATTCCTGGAGGTTATTCTTCTCAGAGTTCATTTGTAAAGTTGAACAACAGATGTTTAGAAAATAATTGTTACGAGGTGTTGTTTACACTTTTAGTGAAAGTAGTTTTGGAATTTTAAACGGGATTTTAAGTTTTAAGTAACCGAAATTAAGTTAGTCATTACATCATGCAGTCCCAGTGGCTCCCAGATAGCTCATTTGTACACTCGTCTGAATAATTCATTTATCATCTAAACCCATCAACTCCTATAAAAGCGAGTGTACGTCCGTACGTACGTGAGTAACATATAACATAACAGCTGATTTCATCCATCAACTGTAATACTTAAACAAACCCAGTGTAGATTATAGTTTAGGGCTATGTTTACAACTTCAATCGTAATAATTTCTTTTGAAGTTGATTTTTTTAAATATGAGTTATAGAACTAATTTATGCTATAATATACGGTATAATATTTGCTTTGAAGTTATAAACGGTATATAAGTACAACCTTTTATTAAAAATATATTTGTTTAACATATTCGATTATTAATTTTTTTGTTATAATATTAATAACTTCTAAATCAATTGATCTATCAATATGAAGTTAGAAATCAATTAAAAGATAATATTTAAGTTTTTATTTAGATATGTAATAATTAATATAAATACATTTTTTTTAACAAATAGGCCTACAGTTTTATAATCCTTATAATTGTACACATTTACCGAGTTAAAAATCCCGGTCAGGTTATATAGGTAGGACCAAATTAAGTCTGTTGTCTTTAAATAATATTTTTTTTCAAATTATGTATTTCCGAAGTGTATCTAATTAATACGCCTGTGATTTTTAACGGGAGCTTACTAATCACCAATAAATCGTTGGCACTATTATTCTTATTTAATTATACTACACTGCTTGGATTTTCTAAGCACAGACGAAATTTAGCTACTATTTGGTCTCTATTGCATCGCAAAAATGTTAACACTGATTTCTGTCCCATATGTTTTTTGTTTTACTTTTTAGGTTACGAAAATACTTTTTACACTTTCGGATCTCAAAGCTAGCCATTGTATTCAACGGATGTGAAAAGTGGTCTTTTTCCGGAGGAAGATCGAACGATTTTGGTAATTTTGATAATGCCACTGGCAAGTAATTAAAAGAGTCAATAAATTGAACGTTAACTACCTCCAGCAGAATGAGTTTGATACCTTGGGTAATTAAATCGGGGGGTAAATTGAGTTTGTTCGAGAATTTATTTCAATATGAAAGGGAAATGAAACATAACTATCTGGTTTAATAAAGGTTGAGATTAGCCAAATAGACATACGCACTTTCAACATGGACATTTACAATAAATAATTGCATTATTATTACTCGGTATAGTTTCCACTGTTATGATTTATTTTGAAACAACTGTTTAAAATAAAATTAGAAAACTTGAGCTATTCTGACCCCCCCCCCCCGTGCGAGGTTTATTTTTTTAAATAATTACGACGGCTAGGTTAAATTTAAGTTTTCAATACCCCTTATATATTCATCACCCAATTGTTTACAGTTTGTAATTAAATTCTAAAATAAATGTATTTATTACGTGAGGTTTTCTATTTTTGTTTCGGTTTTTTCAGGTTTAATTTTGTCAAAACTAAAAACTCCTGGGTAACTCTACTTTAGGGTCTTACACACACTCAACCGTTATTTTAATACTATAAGAAATGTAGCCTAAAAAGTTTAAAAAAACGTGATTTCACACCCAACAACAAATGTTTAAACTTACTCAATGATAACTCAAATGTTTATAAACCGTCCTATTCAACTTACACTACACACAAAGCAAAGTGTTGTCATAGGATTCCTCTAAGTACAAAGCCAACAAAAGGTTCAGACAATTAAAAAACTCGTTTCACATTGGATTCAAAATCTCGGCGATTCTGTAACCGACCTATCAGAAGCCAGCTTGAGAAGTCCGTTGAAACCAGTTGTTGACTCTGATGAGCCGGCGTCCCAGCATCATCACTCACTGACATACAAGACCGGTTGCTATGGTAACACAGATTGCGGTCGGTAGCAAGTGACTTTTAAATTAACGAGATATGTTTTATCCTTTACCGGTTGTGCAACGTGCATTGTTCTCTTTTAGAATCGTATTTCATAATGCAATTATATAACTTAACAACATCTAATTAAGAACAAATACTACTTTATCGTGGCTTGTTGATTGTAAATTGGCTACATGCAGACTTGTTACTATAGGCTTTACAACGCTGTGTAATTGACCACAAAAACATTATAATATTTACTAATTGGTACTTCACAAAAGTAGAGTAAAAATTACAACTTTTCTTTTTACATTGTCCACTCGTTTGTAAAATATAGTCACTGACATGAGTTGGGGGTCCTCTCACAACAAATTATTAACATTACTTTCCCTTCCCTTTCTCTGCTTATTCAAAATTAATACTAATATTACAATAAAAAATAAATAAACTGACTAAATATACATTGAAATTTGTTTTTGTATTTTTGTTTACGCTTTCATGCATTCTCCTTTACACACAGTTAGGTTAGGCGCATATCGGGACGCGATTGACGCGTGTGAGACGACATGACGCGAGCTGCTTGACACGATCGCGTAACACGTGTCGCGTTGGGAACGCATATTACAACGCAGTTGCTCCCAACTCTCGCCCAGTAGACACGTGTATTTACTTCATTTTATTTTTTAGAACGTTTAAAATGAATGATTCACGGATAAAACTATGCTTATTAGATGTAACCTAATTTAAAATGACTTCAGAATTACCAGAATTACTTCCGGTTTTTACTAGCTACTTCCGGTTGAACCGAAACTCACAGAAGTGCATGGGATGATACATATTATGTTCTTTCTATGTACATACCTTAAACATTTTAACTTGTTAGTTTATGACTTCATGAAGACACATTTTTTTAAACTTTTTGTGGGGTTAATGTCAAACGCCAAATATTTTATTCAACATTATTTCATATTAAAATGCAGAGTACATATAAAACTCAGTTTTAATTCATTAATACAAAATATCTATTAAACAATTCAGTGGCCACTTATATTTATTAAAAATTGTTTTATGATAATTATTTTATTTAAACATTTTTGTTTTAATGTTTATTGAAAATTCACCTTAATTTTTCAAATAAATTAAATTTCATTTTCAATAACTAATTAAGGCCTCTGTCAGCTTTTCCTGGGCCAACATCTGAAAAATGTGATAATAGAAAATACACAACTGGACACTAAAACCTTTGAGCGATAGTAGAGTACTGAACTCGTGAAAAGTGTGACGCGTGGCGCTAGAAACTGTGTCACATATCTATCGTGCCACGTTAGTCGCACTGCGTAGCGTCGCGTTACCAATATGCGCTAATCCGTTCATTTAAGTATGTTACAAAAAGTAGCGCTGTGCCATGTCGCGTGATAAGAGTTAAACGCGTCCCAATATGCGCCTAGCCTTACATACATAATGTATACTTATATACAAATATAGAATTTGTATAATGTTATACTATTTTTTATAGCACTAAACATTTTTCTATGATAGTTTTACTGAATAATAATTCTTAGAGGTAAGTTGCATGGCTATTCACTTGTAGTGGGATACTGTTCTTAGCCGTGAAAACTATTGTAAGCTATAAGTAAATAAATATCTTATACAATATTCAGGAAACCCCCGGCAATAGTTGTAGAATGAGCTTAAAGATATAAATTCACAGTACTTATGACGGTATTCCATTAATATATTGTAAAAAAAGTTATTACTAATAAATAAGAGGTAAAAGTAACGTTTTTTAATTTTTTAAACAGAACAACTTAGTTGTCTATTGATTGCATTGATTATCTTATATATAAAACAACATCTACAGGTTTTAGCGTTTAAGTGCATGCCCTAATCCAACACACCAGGTAATTCTGTGATCTGGAATTACTTAGAGCAAAGTAAATAATACTGAGAGTCGACATTGGACAAAACTGACTTAAAACGTAACATTTGCAATCACACCACTGGATTTGTCATCCGTTATGTTCTTAAACGTGTAAAATATGTTTGACATGTTATTACTTAAACAAATACAAATATTGTAATATTTTATGTATACTTTAGTAGTGTTAAAACCCTCTGAGGATGATGACCATGTCATCGAAATGTACATAAGGGTAAGGTATTAAACTTAACTTACAATTTAGTTGTTTAGTTATAGTTTTTGCTCCTTGTTTTGTGGTTCGGGTTTTTATTTAAATCAATGTTATTACTTGATTCAACCACATACGTCAATGATTATTTTGGACGATTATTATAAGGATGTATTAAACTACAAATTTTTCTTTATTTAATTATTATTGTTTTGTAAGTTATAATATCAAAGAAAAATTACACTGAATTATTTAATTTTAGAATTTGTTTATTTAAAGGCGAAAACCATTAGCGACAAATATATTATAACAAAATAGGAAATTAACATGTGAAGTAAAATATATGACTTAAAAATTAACAACATTTAAATTAAATATAAAAATAATGGTAAATAATAACAGAGCTCAATAATAATTAAAACTATAAATTTATAAAAGCATAAAAATGACACAAAATGTATAACACATGAAATTTCACTAACACAATTTTTGTATCTGTTCTATTGCTATTTTCAGTTTTTACTGTATTGTAAAGTCCGAATTCTAAGATTAGGTGAACTATAAAGGTTGGAATGTTTCCCATATTATGTGCGCGTGTGTATATGTGTATCTCTGTGGAAGACAGAAAAAGGAATTCAAAAAATTTGGGAAATGGGTCCCTACAAAGCTCAGACAGCTTTTATAAATGCCAATATAAATGAAAATGAAATTAAAAGAAAAATAAATAAACACTCTGAACAAAGAAAATATAGCTGCATTTATTTTTTTAAAGAGATACAAGTTTGTCGTGACATTTTTATTCAAACTTTAGAATAACCACTAAACGTGTGACTATTGCATTAGACAAAATTAAGTTAGATAGTCTGAAAGACAAAAGAGGGGTATTTTGTAGCGATATGAATGTTATTTTCTCCTGAAAAGATCCACGAAATAAAGGATCACATCAATCGATTCCCGACTTGTAAGTCCCACTATGCTAGGCCAAACACTAACAACTCTTACCTTCCAACAGATACGACCTTATCTTTACTCTAAAATGAATACGAAAACCATGTATCTTTGGGTAAAAAAATATTTTAATCTTAACAGAAAAAAAGTACCTGCGACACGTTTAATTAAATTGAAATTGAAAAAAATATTACAAAATATGAACATGATAGCCATATTAAAATAGCTGATGCAGCTCGACAGTTACTACAGAAAGATATAGAATTAGCAATAGTAAATTGTAAAGTAGAGACATTGACTTTTGATCTACAAAAGACATTGGCCTTGACACGTATTCCTATCAATATTATATATTATAAACGGCAAATAATGCTTTATAACTCTGGTGTACATTCTGCAAAAACAAATAAAGGTATTTTTATATCTGGATGGAGGGAATGGCTGATAGAGGTGCTCAAGAGGTAGGTAAAAAACATGTTATGGACAGTAGTGATGTTGTGGAAAATTAATTTTGTGGTCAGATTCCTGTGGATGCCAAAACAGGAACATAAAATTACACTTATTATGAAACATTTATCTGATATTCATCCATCGCTGAAAGTAATAAATCTAAAATTCCTCATTCCAGGGCATTTATTTTTACCGAATGATTCAGAATGTCAAACGTGCATCAAAATTGTAAAAAGATGTATACAGATGTTGATTATGTGGCAGTTATGAAAAAATGTCGAAAGAAAATAATTTTAATGTTATAAAAATGAAAAGTGACTATTCTAGTTCATCTCTAGAAAAATATATGTCTAACCGAAAAATAACAGTGCCAAACACTAAAATAAATTGGTTTCACATCCGTAACATCCAGTTAAGAAGGGATGAACCCTTCAAACTGTGTCAGGAATAATGTTGATGACGAAGAATATTTGTAAATAAATATTAAGAAAAAACTTCTGGGCGAGTAACACTTTCTCTCTATTTTCTTAAGATTTACCTCTTCCGTGAACGGAAGGTAGACCCATTCAGTTTTAAAACTAAAAGACATTTAAATCGTTATTGCCACTCATTCCATCTGATGCAAAACAATATTATAGTTATAAAAGTTATTCTAGTGATGTAACTGATGATATTGATGGGCATAATGGTGAACTTGACTTTACATTAGAACATTGTGACAAGTAACAAACCCTAAACTAGTCAGTTTTATGGTAGAAAAGAGTGAACTTTATTTTCTAAAGTTTTATGTTAGTATTTTGTAAACCAATGGACTGAATATTTTCTTATTTACAAGATATTTGTGTTATTTTGTGTGAAGTTATTAGAATTTTTGTGAGTTTTCATTCCGGTCAACGATTGCCTCAAGGAAGCGCCATTCACGGTCAGATCTGCTTTCAGTCCAGGACGGTACAGTCCGGACCTTGAAGCTTAAAGGTGCGGCTATACATACACGTCACGTCACGTCACGTCACGTCCCGTCTTCTTTCCAGAGGTATGCTCCCTGTGTAATCAAATGTAGGTGGCTATACATACCCGTCACGTCACGTCACGTCACGTCACGTCCAGAAAATATTCGAATGCTCTAGAGAGCATACCGTGCCGTGACGTGACGTGACGTGCCGTGACGTGACGGGTATGTATAGCCAGGGGTCACGTCAAGCGACGTCAAGCGACGTCATTTATCTCCGCTTCGGCTTTGTCCGCGCACAGTCGGGAAACATCGTTGGTATAGCTGAATGTTTTTTGACTATATTTTGTTGGCTCCATAACAGAGATAAACAAAAATATTGCACCTTATCAGTTCAAGGGGTGAAGTGTGTCTGTTCACCTGTTTCTTGTGTGTCGTTCCTTCAGTAACATAGTGTTTTGTTGTGCGTCAACTATGGACGACGAGTATTTGATAACTTTAGTGCAAGACTTCAAAGAACTTTTTGACCCTTCTCACAATTTATACATGAATAACGTAAGGAGGAACTACTGCTGGGAAGAAATTGCAATTAAAATGAATTCCACAGGTAAGAAAAATATATTTAGATTGTATACAGTAATATATTTTATCAAAATTAATTTTATCAATATAAATTTAGTATATACATTACTATTATAACTAATATAATAACTTTATAATCTAAAATTATAACTCTATTACTGCGGTTTAGAGGCTCACTTATAAAGTAAAGATACCATTGATAATTATAATAATTGTATAACAATAGTTTAACATGGAAATATATTCACAGTTGACTACAACTGAAAATAACTTTGTGTTTCAGTTATAAAGCACAAAATACTTTTAAAATTACAGCAAATTTATTGTAAAAAAGCTAGGTCGGCTGTTTTACTTAATTAGTAAAAATTACCTAGGTCAAAATGAATCTCAAGATATAGGTTATAGGTACTAATAGGGTTGTAACCTAAATCTAAAAAACCCCAAAAAGTGTACTTATAAAATATATAACTATTAAAATAAAAATGAAATTTCACATTTTTGATTAAAATTACAATATTTTCTTCTTTTTTTTTAACAAGCTGCAATAAAATCTGCCAGTTAGTTCTCTAAAAATACTTATAATTGGGATTGTAACCTTAAACAAAACAAAAAACACAAAAGTACCCTTAAAAATATACGGATTAAATCAAAATAACGTTTTAAAATTGTTTGGTATTAATAAAATTACATTTTCTTACACTTAAAACAGACCGCCCGACAATAGGCTCGGCAGATCTCCAGAAAAATAATTACAACATGTAATAATCATTAACGTTACATTCCCTTTTGATGTAATTTATTGTACTTGTAACCTTGAATTGTAAACTTAAATTGTATTTCATATTATAAGATTCTATTAAGATTATTCATTTAAACTATTCAGTTGTTACCATAAAGACAAAAAAAGTTATAGGTTATAAACTAGAAATACAAAAACTACAGTAGAGTTCCGCTAATCCAAAAATTATGTTAATCCCAGTGGATTGGAAAGCCAAGATGTGCGCGCGCTACTTTTTGTGCCTGGACGTGACGTGACGTGACGGGTATGTATAGCCACCCTACCTAAAATGACGTTAGTGGACGGGACGTGACGTGACGTGACGTGACGTGACGTGTATGTATAGCCGCACCTTAACTGTACGTGTATGGGTGGCCTAAGGGACACGGTAAAGAAATGGAAGATCTTTACCAAACGAAAATATACATTTTCATTAAATAATATTTAAATGCTGCTGAAAGGGACATACAATTAAAATAAGAACTAACGCATAAGCTTTATGGCTTGTATAGAAATTAATTGATTTCATAAAGCTTAAAATTGTAATTGAAAGAATTCTAGATTGTTTCTATTTCTTCAGGAGAGAATTCCTTGAAAAAATCAATAGATTCAGCAGGTCGTAAGTTAACAGAAGAATAAAGGTAGCTAATTGAGTAGCAAAAATTCTAACGATGAGGGTAAGATTTCGCGTATTAAATAAAAAAGATTTAAATCTTTATTTAATAAAATAAGCATTATAGAAGGCTGCCCGGACAAGAGACAAAAATTCATTAAGGGAGTTGGTGCAGATCCAAGTAAAACAAATTGAAGGAAATACATCCTTTGATTCATCCTGCCCAACATTGTAATATTTCTGAATCCATTGAAATTCAATTTAATAAACCCATAAAGTTTTGTACCATAAACGAAAAACACTAGCAACAAATTGTTTAAACTCGTCAAAGAGAAAACTTCTTGTAACCATTCATTTTATCCGAGAGTTGTAAACAAATCTGGCATAACGTTTTCTTTAAATAAACTTAATTTATTAAATAAAGACATTAATTACAAATTTTCAAAACCTAACAACAGTCAGAATATAACCATCGAAATATTCTTTCTCTTTGGACAATTTTGAAACATACTATTCAGCTAGGGTAATTATCAACAAAAAAATTAAGAGAACATTCATCATTCACAATCCTCCACAGCTTCCAGTTCTATCCAATCTAAACATGAAATACAATCAGCCTCCAACATTAAGTTAAAGTTAAAGCTACACGATGCAAAGATAACCAAAGGAAGAAAATGGGAACTCTTGCCGTAATCATGTCCACAACTGAAAACCACGACTAAGTTAATAATTTCAATCAAATGAACAGATTCACAAAACCGATCTCTGATCCCACCCTCAGTTACAATAGATGGATACAGTTACTCATTTCTGGAAACACCAAACTATCGATATCAAGTATGTATCTGAAGGCAATTAAACCACAAATAACATTGATAAGAGGTCTAACTAAATAAAGTCCACAAACCTGGAATTTCATTACCCCATAATGGATTGTTACATTGATAACTAAAGTGATAAAACCTAACTACTTCCAGTTCAAAGGTAATTTTTAAATCTCATGCATAATCGCTGAAATTTTAGTGAATCATATAGGTGGAAAATCAGATGATGAAAGGTTTATGCAATTATATGAAGATTAATTACGTATTGCCTCACTCACGTAGTGAAAAACAGTTTAAATGACTGAATCTAATAAAATAAGTTGATCAATGGATGATCAAAGAAGGGAGGGACGGGAAAAAACTTGTTGCTGATATTATAAATCAATCTGAAGTGAACCCTATCGACACTGATAATTGAAACAGTAGAGACCTTGCGTATGTTATTGAGCAATTAAAGGGAAACATTTCATCCTTGGAAGAGAACACAGAATTAGATGCCAAAGTAATAAAAAATTAAGAAAGGAAAATTTTGATTTAAAGGGGGGGACAATGAAAAATATATGCTAAATTACAAAAGGTACTTTACTCTACGTTCAAGGATAACTCTAAATCACCTTCATTCAACTCCACTCACTAGTCCAGTATTTACAGCATGTAGTATACATTATTAGTATATTTTATATTTAATATCGAAAAAAAAGATTTTTGCAAGTTTGTATAAGTTATACAATTATTTCACTATAATTACTTCCAGTGAAGTTAAATGCAAAATTTTACTATTTTTAAGAACCCAAAGTACTTAATCAACATTTCTGATTCTAATTCAATCGTTTTAATTTTTACTCTAAAGTGTACAGCTAAACGAATCTATATTAATTATAAATCAAACTAATTTTGCAACATCATCACTAATTACTACCAAGCATGTCGTTAAAGCGCAGTAATATTGATTGGCAGCAAGCTCTTCCCAACAAGCTGATGCATAATTTAATACTACTAGGAGACAAATTGAACTCCAAAGTTTCGCAATCAAGCCTAATTTAGCACCGGGTTGCTTTAGGCCATTTTACTATTCAATTACAAAGTTGTATCGTGCAAAGTTAATACCACTTCAAGATTTGAATATTGTTTCGTTAAACAATAAAATAATATAAACACTGTTCTTTCTATAACGTACGTATGAAAAATGTAAGCTGCAGGAAAAAAAGAGCAGTCACTACTAGAAACAGTTGGAGCTATGGTAGCTCAGTCAGCAATACGCTACGTTTCACACTTTCATAGGTTCCAACCTGGTTATTAACGTTGTTCCACGCCTTGTAATATTTTGAAAATCATATAAGCTGAAAGTGAATATGTTAAGACACAAACCCTAATTTTAATATTAAAGTCTAAATTCATACGGTATGTTCAAACAGAATAACCAGTACTGAAATTAATGCAGGAGTGGGATTTTAGAACAGCTGATTATTTGTTGATTGTTGCCGGGCCACGTTGCTTATTAATACTTTATTGTTTGAGGTTAGTTAAGCCTTTAATAGTTCTTACCACTGCAGACATACAAGAAAATTCAATGAGCAAAGGAAAGAGAAGTGAAATTTCTTGTATGCCACTATTGTTGGTCAGGGATGGAGTTCTGATGGTGGCAAAAACTGTTCTCTTGATCAGAAATTAGAGGAAAATAATTTAAACTTACCACAAGCAGAACCTTTGATGTTTGGTAGACAGCAGAAGATTCCTTATTTTGAATTGGTTGCTTGTGTTTGCTTTGACAACAAAACAGTTTTTGGAAATGTTTTCTAAAGGTTCATTAAAGGATTTTAATTGTAGAATATGTCGTGCTCGAAGAACTGTTCGAAAATGCTTATGGCACTGTCTCAGCGGTTTTCAGAGTACTTCGGAAACCAATGTATGTAGTTAGAACCTAAGAAAGATCAAATCATTGTAACTGCTGTAGTTCATTTACATATTTATTGAAGAAACAGTTCTACTCCCCATACCTTATATACACCAAAAGTAACATAAGGTACAGAAATTTAAGGTAGGCTTACTCCAGGAGATAGGTCTATAACTAATGATCCGATGATTTCTTTACATCCGTTGAGAAACATTCCTAGAAAGTTTGCACACATGCCAAGCAATTAGAGACGAATTGGCGGATTTTTTTGCAAAATGAAGGTACAAATTTGTGGCAAGACAAGCATGCATAAAAAGTATTACTTACAGTGATTTGAGTTTCTGTAACATAATTTTTGTCTCAGAAAAAAAGCAAACCTGTAAATGCGAACCAATTGCTTTCATGCACATAAGAGCGTTCCGCAATGAATACAAAATACCATTATAAAATTGATATAAAAAACCAAAGCTGTAAAACATGTTACATATATTTTAATTGTACGATATACAGGATCCTGTATTTTTTCTGGACCAAGGACTATTCACATTATTATTATTAAAATAATTAACTTAAATAATGTGTTACTATCTCTGTTAAATTATTAGTATTAATTTTTTTACTGAGAAGTATTTTTAAATTTTCGTTTTAATTGTATCTAAGTTAAGATTTATTTTAAATGATTAGTATTTTTCTGGTTTTGTTTACTTGTATTCCTATGTAAGCCTAAAAACTCTTTGTTTACCAAGATGTGATTAGTTTATATTTTCTTATTTTGTCTAGCTAAGTTTATATCTTTAATTATTAGTGTTATTTCTGTATTATGTTTCTGTGTTTATTTATGCTCTTATTTGTGCATTTAAAGAATAAATAAATATATTTAAAAAATAAAATTGTATAAAGCTGCAGCCAATGGCTGGATGTTGTCTCAGCCCAGAAGACGCTGCCAATTTTCGACATAGTTGATACTGGAGCGTTGCATTTTTGTAGGAATTTTATACCGAATAAATCTCATTTCTAGTACTTGATTCATATTCAATAATGA
>JAGFPH010022878.1:0-12302 GCA_018207615.1 Philaenus spumarius
TGGCCCTGCTGTGTATGCGTCAGGATCCAGGTCACCACTACCTCACCCTACCCCGATTCAAGTGACTCTGTCCTAATCAAAACTCTGGCCCTGCTGCGCATGCGTCAGGATGCAGATCAGCGATACCTCCAGCAACCTAATTCGATCCAATTGCCTTTGTCCTAATCAATCAACGACCACATAAGACCAATAGATAGAGCATGCCTATAAAGCTATGTTCTATAGCGGGTGAAGCCAGGTCGGCCATCTTGTCTGGGTCAGAAAGACATAAACGGCGCTCTCAACTTTGAATTATGCCAATGCTCTCGTTTCACTCAACCTGTGATTTAACATACTTAGAGTAAAGTTAAAATTTTGAAACTTCACAAGTGTAAAGTTGACAGGTTGTGGGTGCTAATGAAAGGAATTAAAAATCAAATAACACTACTTTAGCCTTTTTAACACAAAAATAACTTTAACTTTTTATATACATTTATAATCATGACATAAAAAAGTTCGATTGCTACTACTTTTTTTATTTTTTGGTCAGGTACGTTAAAAAACGGTGGAAATTGTAGCCTTAGAACTGAATTTTACTAATCCTATTTTTTTTTTTTTAATTTGCTCCTTTAGTTTCGTAGATAACTCAGTTAAAGTTAAAAAGTTTTGCCGCGGCGGAAAGAGCGTTCCGCCCATCGACCTGCAAGTGTTGGTATGGCAAATTCGTTGTAGATACTGCATGTATATTTGTATTAACAAGTACTGTAATGACATTTTTGTGATAACTAGTATATAACTAATACTATATCAATAAACAAAATTTAGTTTTTGTTAATGTCTGGTACTTTAACGGAAAAGGTTTCATTCCTCAAATACCGTTTAATATTTTATGGCGTCTCAATTAATTTTTTTTATTTTAGATATTGTCATAAATTTTTAATTAGTGGACTAGAAATATTTATTGTACTGAAAAGCATTAATTAAGCCTGGCATTATTTAATACAAATTGTTTAGTATCTATTGACATAATATTAAAATTAAGTGGGTAGAGATCCGAAAATACTTTGAAAATAAAATCTTTTCTTACATTACCTGAAATTGTCGTATATAAATGTTATATTGAAAAAGTATAAGACATAAAGACAATGAAAAAATATGTTTTAAAAGTTTATTTTTACAATGTAAAGTAGTAAAAGTTGAAAATCTATAGTATGTGAACACTAATCGAGCAAAGAATATAATATTGGATAGAATCAAATCTCATAGTTTTGATAACATGAAAAGATTTTAATTTTCTTTGTGTTCAAAATTTGATAATATAGTTCTTTTTATTGGTGATTACAATGAAGTTTGAAAGTGAAACATTTTTAAGGTTCGAAATATAATGATAATCTTACAGAAGTGCTACTATTATTAGTGAATACAAACAAGTTTGATTGTAGAATATGGATTACAAACATTAAATAATTTGTACAATTCTATTTTACAAACATTCCCTGTGCGAATGACAATAGCAAAGGCTAGAGCTACTGGCGTTGACGCTCGCGTCTAGGATGAGTCATGCCTATCCGCCGCCATCTTGTCTGGGTCAGGCGGACAGCTCGGCTTCACCGGCCGACTAGCTATGCTCCATCTATTGGTCTTATGTGGTCGTTGTAATCAATCGTCATTTCCGTAAAGATATCAGAGTATACAGTAATATTTTTCATTTGCTTCGCCGCGAGTGTAGATGGGCTCATACCTTATTCTTAGTTTTGGCCCTTGTCCAGGACGCAAAAACAACCGGTGCTACACAAATCTTCCCTATCTCTTGATTTAAAAAATATTACTTCGGTTCGCATTAAAATGCCGAAGTATTGAAATCTTGCGGAAATTCTAAAAAATTTACCCCACACTTTTGATGACTTTTCTCGACGTTTTCGAGGTCTCTGAACACGATAAAGCAATACAAAATTTGTGTCCGTGTGTCTGTCTGTCTGTGGACACGATATATGCACTCACAGACGTCGTAGAAAACTTCTGGTGGTGCCAAAAACTTCGTAATTTTTATGCAGAGAGTTGAAAATCTTTGGAGTTTTCTAGCATGACAGCAACGTGGCGTGCGTAACAAAAACGTCACATTTTTGAGTATTTGACAGGCTCGAAAAAGTGTTCCATCTTTTCAATCTTGTGTATTACTTGAAATTATTTGGAATAGTTTTATTTTGCGTTTAAAAATAAAATTCGTTAAATTATGTGTATAAAAAACTAGAATACATCCAGTGCTGAAGAAATATCCGCAATCGTCCTTGCCCGTTTTGAAATCAAAGTTAAGTCATTTAATCAATATATCTATAAAAGATAATACTTTAGTGCTTTAAGAATACTGTGGCAGTGTGGTGCATCAAGGGCCCTGTCTAAACAAAGAGGAATTGCCCAATTGCCGTTACCATCGAGTAGCCACTGTTTCATATGGTCTCTAATTATACTGTGCTAACGTATGTGTATAGGGACACACACTTGACTGACCACATAGAACGGCTAAACATTATCATATAATATATATGGACCATTCTAAAAACATTTTGTATTGCTCTACTAACCTATAATAAAATTGTCCTAACATTTTTAGAGTACTAGAAACAAGCATATGCGTTTAACAATGATATTTCAACATTATGTGAAGCGTGATCATGCTCCAATTAAGATATGAATTGTACCTGAAGCTTTTTAAGTTTTTACCCAACTACTAATATAATTGTTTTACATTAAGTAGGTATAGATTTTCAACACGATGTAATAATTAAATTGTTTATATCACACTGGGGAGACCTATGCTTCACACACGAACACAATTGCTACTTCCACTCACACATTTAATAATTTGTTTTAATAAAGGTGTAGCATTAACCTTAAAGCTAAGAAATAGTAACAAATTATTATAAGTTTATCATGTAAAATAAACAAAAACTACAAAAAATAAAAGTTTAGTTTCTATTCTTTGGTGCAAAACATACTGAGCTTAACCTGCATTTTGTGATTTTTCTCTCGTAATATTTATAATATTTCTCTGCCGCGGCAATCATTTGTGTTTTTAGCCTTCTGCCCTAATGTCGGCCATTATGACAGGTAAGGTTCACATTTACACTAGTAGGTACATATGTTTTTAAGTCAACTTTTGATTATTGTACCAACATTGAAATGCTTCCATCAGCTGATATAAGTATTTTAAATAAACAAAATCTTGGAACTATTTAAAGGCCTAAATGGAGTTAGTCCTTTGCAACTGAATACTTTTAGGACGGTTGTTTGTATAAAACTATTGATGAGTCTCATGTTTACTACAACCCTCTTGCTACCTTCACACACACTTTTTAAGACGCAAGATTGATCACAACCTGAGCTAAGACGGTAAATAATATAATATAATTGTCTAAAACAAATTATTAAGTGTATGATGCAAAAGCAGTTATAATAATTCGACCACGCAGCTGAACCGCTGACGTGAGTTGAGCAAATTTAAAAAATAAAGTTTACAGGCTTGTGTTTTAGGGTTTCACCCAACAATTTGTGAAATAGTTCTATTTACGACGGTGCTGAATAGCTGCAAAATACTTCGTACGCCATCCCGCATATTGGGAGTATCTTTAATACACAAAGCATTGCGTGCTTCGCACGCCATTCCGCATATTGGGAGTGTTTTCAATACACAATGCGTTGCGTTCTTCGCACGCCAACCCCACGGTAAAATCCACCACATGACTTTGAACCGGGTACTTTTATGGGATTTTACGTTTTGATCGATTTTGGGGGAACCAAGCGAGCTATAAGGTTGCGTAAAAAAACAAAATGTGCAGAATAACATCCCACGTTTATATTTTTTGGAAAAAACTCTTTAAAAATTCATTCTCATAGGAAAAATCTCGAAAAATAGTTACTTCCTGTCAAAAAACGTGCTTTCGGTTGTTGGATTTTTTTGGCTAACGAACTCGTCCGAGCGACGCAAATTTGGACCAAATCGGACTTAAAATGCGGCCGCTAGAGTGCGAACACATATATACATATATATATATGATTTTTAATGACACCCCTAAACGTGTTCTGGGCACTATGATCGATGCTCATTTGCTACTCCCGACCTTGGGTCTTACCATAAGGGCCACTGAAATATCTCATTTTTCCTATGGAAATTCGCTAATAAAAGTTAAACAGAACCGGCTTGACAAGCATCTCCTAAATAAAAATCTGACCTACAAATTGATTTAGATATGAAATCAGCTGTTAATGGAAATATTAGAACAGCTGATTATTGTTCCCGCACTAAACTTCTTCAATCAGCAGAGATATGTATTTTAAATGGGCATATAGTGTTTTTGAAAATATTATAGGATCTCAACAAAAAAAACCTTTCAAAAAGGTAAAACTTTCGTAAGTATGACCTTGCGTTTTATTCTCTTCAACTTACTCAAACACATTCTTATATTTTACTTTTCCGGCTCTTATTTATTTTTAAAAATTTCAATTTATTTCTAAAGAAATCTCAAAATTAATACGTTAAATTCATGAAATGATATATATGTAAATATTATATTACATCTGGCGGCTATTGCCGCCCTCTATATATATATATATATATATATATAATATTAATCTATGAAAAATTAGTAATATTTTTCTTCCACTTTAATACACATTATTCATCTACATTTTAACTTAACGAAAGTTATTAAATGCTTTACTAATTTCGTAAGTATTTTGGCAAACAAATCTTTTGAAAGTTTTTGCTTGTATAAACATTAGTTTCTTTAAAATTGCAAGTAATTCTTAAAAAAAGACGGGAAAAATTATTTTTTTTAAATTAGAATTTCACGTGAAAAATTCGCATGAAAAATTCTTATGAAAAAAATCATGTGAAAGGTCAAGCTTTTATTCACAGTCCAAAATTTGACCCTTAATTCCCGGTTTCATTTCAAATGATTTTTCATGTGAATTTTTTCATATAAAATATGTGATCAGAAACTACTCGCTTATACACTAGTCTTTGCTCATAGAAATTTGGTAACTTATAACACCAGTGTAAAATAGAACGTTAAACTTCAATTTTGTGCAACCAAACACAATTCTCTCTAGTCATACTTACCCGCCGCTCGGTTTTCCAAAATTCATGTCAGATTTATAAAATAAGATGTTCAGTCAAAAATAGAAGAATTTTCTATTTGTAGTTGCATTCTAATATTTTTTTATATTTATGAAGTCTTACATAAATTTCAATACTAATTTTTGCAATGTTCTTATCTAAAAATCATACTGAGGTGAAGGACAAGTTGTCTATAAACACTATTTCAATAGGTGCCACATAACCACACATTTGATTAAGAGAAATTCATTAATAAATACAAAAATACTAATATCTCAGAAGTGCAATTTATAAAAATTAACTAGTAACATAAAACTTATTGAGCATATATAAATTAATAATAATCTTTGCTAAGATTATATCATAAAAAGACTTGAATGTTACTTGCATAAAATTGAAGGTATTAACCTTCAACAACCATAACATAAAAATGGTATTAAAATTTTTACAAAACTTAAGTGTTTAGGGCAGTTAATAACCCAAAATTCAATTTAAAACATAAAATATATTATTTTATTTATATTTTAAATGTTGCAATTTGTTTATTTTTTCACAAAAATTAAAAACCTGTTTGGTATGGGAACATTTCTTTTGTACAAAGAGGAAAAAATAGAATAATTTAATAATTAAACTTTTAATCGTTTCGAATAATTATTAATATTTAGCAATTTATTTGTTCATAAGAATATGGAATTAGTTTCGACAAAAAATGTTCAGCAAACCAAGCGGCGGGTAAGTATGACTAGAGAGAATTGTCTTTGGTTGCACAAAATTGAAGTTTAACGTTCTATTTTACACTGGTGTTATAAGTTACCAAATTTCTATGAGCAAAGACTAGTGTATAAGCGAGTAGTTTCTGATCACATATTTTATATGAAAAAATTCACATGAAAAATCATTTGAAATGAAACCGGGAATTAAGGGTCAAATTTTGGACTGTGAATAAAAGCTTGATCTTTCACATGATTTTTTTCATAAGAATTTTTCATGCGAATTTTTCACGTGAAATTCTAATTTAAAAAAAATAATTTTTCCCGTCTTTTTTTAAGAATTACTTGCAATTTTAAAGAAACTAATGTTTATACAAGCAAAAACTGTTAAAAGTTTTGTTTGTCAAAATACTTACGAAATTAGTAAAGCATTTAATAAATTTCGTTAATTTAAAATCGAGATAAATAATGTGTATAAAACTAGAAGAAAAATATTGATATTTTCAAAGATTTATTTTTTTTAAATCAATAAGTTACATCATGTATATTTAGTTATACAAAAAAAAAACTTTTAAAAGATTTGTTTGCCAAAATACTTACGAAATTAGTAAAGCATTTAATAACTTTCGTTAAGTTAAAATATATATGTATATATATCATTTCATGAATTTAACGTATTAATTTTGAGATTTCTTTAGAAATAAGTTGAAATTTTTTTAAAATAAATAAGAGCCGGAAAAGGTAAATATAAGAATGTGTTTGAGTAAGTTGAAGAGAATAAAACGCAAGGTCATACTTACGAAAGTTTTACCTTTTTGAAAGGTTTTTTTTGTTGAGATTTCATTTCTTTTTAGAGGTAAAATTTTATTGGGCAAAATAAGGATTCAATTGTTTGTAGGAGTAAAGTATAATTTTACTCAATCTTGCGAGCACGAAAGGCACAATGTGCTTCTTTGGATTCTAAACTATATTTAAGTGTTTTCCATTGGTATTTTTGTAATGTGTATGAGAGAGGAAAAAGTAAACCTAAATATGTTTTTGATTACATTTAAGGGGATATACGCAAGGCCATACTTACGAAATTTTTACCTTTTTGAAGGTTTTTTGTTTTTGACATTTCCATTCTTTTCAAACCACAACTTTTATTGTGCAAAATAATTAAGATTAAAAGAATTTTAAATAATAATTGGAACTGAACCTTTTTGTTTTATATTTGCAGAAGTAAAATAAAACTTTACTTAATTTCGCAAAATGCAATTCACATAGGTAAATATATTTCTCGGATGGTCAAGATAAACTTGCGCCATCTCCGCTCACGCTACTACTTTGTAGGTATGAATACTACTATTAAGTGTTTCGCTCCGATTTGTTACTACAGCTATTAAAACTATAACAAATCTGTTTTAGACACTAGACAGGTCTAGTGAACATTACAATATTAGTCTTTCTATATATATCCAATATGTCACTACATTCAAATATTTTTTAATCTGATGAAATATTGTATTTGGTGTTTTGCTCGAATTTGTTACTAGAGCTCGTCAGTAAAATTGTAACAAATCTTTTTTCGACACCAGAAAGATGTTATTTCTTACCATAAATAAATATATATACTTCATTACTGTAGGTCATAAAACTTTTTAAGTGAGTATGGTATAAGAATGTATTTATATTCATAGAAATATAAAAAAATACTAATTTTACTATAAGTAACATGAAAAAATAAAACTTGAGATCACGAGATTACCTACTATATATAAATAAATAGTTTCTATTTATTGGTTTTTTTTTGTAAATTTATTTTTAATTATAAATAATATATGACAAAAAGTTATTTGAAATAAAATAGATAAAAAATAACGATAGCAAAAACATGAATAATTTTTACCAAAAATGTAACAAATATACTAAACTTAGAAAGAAAATTATAATAGTAACAAAATCTAAAACTAATTATAAATCAAATGCAAGCATATTTACCAATCCACTAATCCCTGAAACCATATCTGTGTAATAAATGAACACACTTTCATACGGATTATTGTAATCAAATAATTCTATTTCTATTTGTTACGAAGTAATCTAATCTATTACAGCTTATTGAAGAGTACGTTCCAGGAAAAACATATATGCACCTTTAGAATTTCTTATCCAATGTCGATGTTGAACTGTTAAATCACTTACAAAACTCCATTTATTATCTCCCATACGTAACATATTTGTATAATGTCCATTATTCAAATTTGACCCTTCATGAAAAATAACACTATTTACTTTGAATGTATTATTATTTATAACTATTTTTTCTTGAGGAATGCTTTTAATATTGCAATCAGTAATTTTGATGAGCTTACCCTTTTCTTGTCGATATAGTTTCAACTGTAGGACGACAACATTGTTTATTGTATCAAAAGTGGTATTTGCTAATAAAGATTTATTATTACATTTTTGTTTACATGTTGCAGTTACGTATTCACCAGGACATGTACCATCTTACCTAACTTTTTCGTGGTCACTACCGTACATTTAATAAGTGTCCGGCAACTAGTGTCGTCATGCATAGATCGCACTTCATTACCGTACACCTAAGCAATGTAAAGTTACCGTGTCTAACCTGTGTGTTATAAATTATTTGTAGGCCTATAAGTTAACTTATTGTAAAAATTTGTGCTTAATTTGAAATTTAACACTTTGTATTCAAGAAATCATTGTATCTATTTACACCCAAACCTACACAAAAATGCAGTTTTTTTAATCGTTACAGGCTGCCGCAAATCATCTGTAAGCCTACCAAAGCCTGCATGTATCTTAAGTTAATCTAATATTGTAGCCTTCAGTCCACAAAAATCTTACGTAGATTAACTAATCCCTATACAAGAAGAGGCATAAATTTACTATACGACCCTCGGCTGATATTTTTGCAGATGACGACCTAGATTTACATTCAACTGTTAAATGTTCAATGCAGGTAACCGTACTGTGACTAACGACTATAAGTTAGAACTTCTGGCTATTCTTGCATTTCTGTTGGCCTAGGGTCGCATAGTAAATTTGCACCAAAGAAGAAAATATACTAGAAGAGACCGCTTCGCTTAGCTTAGTAGTGAGTTACTTTACTGTCTTGAGTTAACCCACCAGCCGTTAGGCATAAGCACCTAGGTGCAACAACAATGGCTAGCAACGGTTTAGCTATTCAGCAAAAGCTTGGTAATTGTCTAGTATTAGTTTGTCAGAACGAAATCTTTCCAAATTGATACATATATGTTATTGGTAATGGACTGAAATGAACAAATCAACATGTTTTTGCCCTGAAAAACCCAAATAAGGTAAAAATAAAACTTATTAAGTGCATATTTTGACCGTATAGGTTACCTGCATACTTTAATCGCCCATGTAAAGTAAATTCTGTGGCTTTGTTTTGTTTTAATTTTAAATACTTACCGATCTAAATAACTTTTCAGATTAACAAGAAAATGTAAAATTTTGTTAGTCGTTATAACGTTAGAGTCCCTTGTTTACAGTTCATCAAACGATACCGTTGTAATCTGTTGTTATGTCATAGTGTAGAAGTTGAATGTCACAAATCAATTATACTGGGCGATTAGGTAACAAGGTAAATTCTGTGAAGGTTATTTTTTTCATGAGTATTTATGAGAAAAATTTTAAATAAAAAAGACAGGCCTCAAAATTTAATGTATATAAGGGCAGGGGTAGCGGCCATACTTACATCTTATTCTATTTTTGACTAGGCCTATGTGTTTACCTGTACCTATTCAACATTTAACAGTAGAATGTAAAACAACGTCGTCTGCAAAAATATCAGCCTAGGGTCGAATAGTACACTTGCGCCTAATACTTTAAAATATGTAGGCCAAGACCTATGTTTAAGTATTTATTACTTTAATCTATAGGTATGTTTAGCATAAGGCTCCAACAATCAGATCTTAAAAAAAGTTAGCCTACTTAAAACGTAATTGAAAATGTAAATGATAAATTTAACTACAGTTATACCACATGTGGGATATTATTAATCCCCTATTATTTTAGGTCATTGTAGGCCTAGCATATAATTTTTTTTATTTTTTTTTTAATTTATTTTGTTCTACTTCAAAACTACAATAATGCATAAAAATAGATTTCAATTTACAAAAAAAATCATAATAATACACATATACAAATAGTAGTCTGAAATAAAAACAAAATTAGGAACCCCCAAAGGAAAATCCTGTTGTGGGGGACCATCAATAAAAGATTTACAATCTGACAAACAAAAGAGGAATTAAAGGCAGCTGCACAAAGAAAAAATATACCGTACTTAATTATAACAAAAGTTGGAATTTAAATACAATTACAAGTTTATATATTATTTACATAGCACACTTAGGAAATAGTTTTAAATTTATCAAACAATTCATCAGTTGATAAGAGCCAAGTCCTAACTAATTTGAGAAATCTTGACATGGACCCTGCTTCCCTCACTTCAGCCGGAAGAGCATCGTAATATTTAGGTGCATTATAAATAAAACAGTTTTTTAAAATGGTTAACCTTGGTCTAGGAACATATACTGTGGAATTATGTCTAAATTCATATGGAAGTAATTTGGGAAAAATCGCATTATTAGTACTTCTGATATAAAACATTTTTAAAACTTTAAACACATACAAGTATTTGAGTGGCAAATATTTAGTTTTTTAAAAAGCGGAAAGGATGATTCCATCTTAGATTTTTTTGAGATTAATCTGACAAAATGCTTCTGCAGGACCAGTACTGGTTGTAATGTTGTATTTGTTGCACCCCCCAGCAAACCAACCCATATCCCAGACGGGAACCTACCAGAGAGTGGTAAATCATAAGAAGGGTTTGGTATGGGCAAAGATCTTTTAAGATATAGAATTTTCTAAGGACGTTAAGGAATGTTTTTTTTAGAACCGATATGTGCCCTCTCCAATTCAACCCAGAATCTATTGTAATTCCTAAGTATTTAATTTCTTTAATTTGTTGGATAATAATACAGTTACAGAACCCCACACCTTGTTTGCACAAAGGGGAGTGGTAAACTAAATCCTCGTCAAATTTCTTTTCTTTTCTAAGATTAAAAATAATATATTTAGTCTTTTCGCTGAGTACCATATAGTGAGCATTAAACCAAAACGTCAATTTAACTAAGTCCTCCTGCATTAAAGATTTTAACAACTGTAAGTTAGAGTTCTTATAAGAAAACGCAGTATCATCTGCAAAAGCGGTCAAAACCCCATTAAATTTGGCAGAACATAAATCATTTACATATACTAAAAAAAGAAGTGGCCCAAGGACCGAGCCCTGAGGGACACCATACTTTAGAACCCCCTGCTGGCTAAGACAGCCCGAAATCTTCACACACTGTTTCCTATTTGTTAGGTAGCTCGTGAACCATTTGTGTGGTAGCCCTCTTACTCCTGCATCCCACAACTTATTCAGGACTATTGTATGATCAACTGTATCAAATGCCTTTTTTACTTTCTCCCCCTATACCATAGTATATGGAGAAAGTATTGTATTCGTCAAAATTTTCGAGTTTGAGTTTTTGGTGGAAATATCCGTTTTGGGTCCCCCTGAACCTAAAAAAGTGGTTTTCGGAGTGATGTCTGTGTGTGTGTCTGTATGTGTGTCTGTGTGTCTGTGTGTCTGTGTGGATGTTATCAGACCTAGAGCCTAAACCAGTCGTCCGATTTTGATGAAATTTGGTATGGAGGTACTAATCCACGGTATCTCCAGGCTTTTTTTTCATTTTTGTGAATTTTTTATTTTAAAGGGTAATTTTCCCATAAAAACCCATAAAATATCGGAAAAATTAACTTTTCTCAAAAACGGCTCTAACGATTTTGATTAAAATTTTACAGTTTATTAGGGACCTAAAGTACTATAATCTGTAAAATTTTAATCAAAATCGTTCGAGCCGTTTTTGAGAAAAGTTGATTTTTCCATTATTTTATGGATTTTTATGGGAAAATGACTGTTAAAAATAAAAAAAATCACAATAAATTGGTAATAGTATTTTTTTATTAAGTTTCTATTATGAGGCAGAAAGTATGTGTCAGTTTCCTGATACCGTTTATTATATCTATAAAGAGTGCTGAAGATTTGAAACCCTCATTCACAGAATTATAGATATTTGTCAAAAAGGCATTCAAGGCATCTTCAGTACTAAGGTAAAAGCATAACCAATTGTTCTGATATAGGCCTAGTAAATATTTTGATGCATCTAGAAAGAAAAAGAAAATACCTTTAATGGTTATAAAATAGCCTTTGGTTATATCAAATTAAATTCTTCAGTAACTTCTGGATGATAATTAATTATAGGCTCGAACTACTCAAGAAACAAGAAAGATAACTATCACATCTGATCAAATCACAATACAGACAGCAGAAGCCACAACAGATATCACACTAAAGCTAGAGCACAGATAAAATACCTTGCCAGTAAATAATTTTGCTAATCTACAATCAGTCAGCTGAC
>JAGFPH010022879.1:470-12301 GCA_018207615.1 Philaenus spumarius
GTCATTCATACTGATAATTATTTCCTGATTTATACGTGTTTTTGTATTGACTCAAAAAATCTTAAATTCTGTCAGTTATCATAAACCTCTCACACATACAATTTATACAGATTCAAACTTAAGAAAAACCAAGCAAACTTCCTATAGCCACTCCTAGATAGCGCTGGTGAAGGTACATTTTTGTTATAACCGCTCCTAGATGGTGCTGATGAACTATCTTTTACGTTACACGGAATATTTATATTGATAGTAAAGTAACTGAAGTTTTGTTAATTTGTCAGTTTTCTTTAACCCTTTGCGCTCGGTTGGCCAGTACTGCTGGCCATACGATATTCTCAGTCAGCTCTAAATATTTATCGAATTAAACATCCTCACAGCTCGGATGGCCAGCCTGACTGGCCGCTTACGATACTGTTGTCAGCTCTGCCGCTAATTTACCTTGCGGCATCAACAGCTCTGAATTATTTTTCACTACAATCTGAAATGTTGTTAGTGGGTATTTATTTCTTGTTTAACAAAATCGTGGGCTTTTATTATTTTATTTTTCCATTCAATAAAGTAGATATATTATATTGTTATTGGTGAGTTTTTGTTTTAGCTGTAAATATATAGTTATAATATATTTTAATGAATAAAATAAACCATTGGGTCCATTGTGTACAACTTATCTAACAACATTTTCAGGTAATTTAAAATAAAATAAAATTAAGAACTTGTTAACAAAAAAACACTTAAAACCTATAATAAACTAATTAACTTTTGTTGTATTAAATTACTTCAAACTTTAAAAACACTAGCCTAAACCACCGCAACGTAAAACTAAACTGCAGATAAGGTTATAATGTAACGAATATTCCTACGTTTTCATACAACACAAACCAGAAAAAAAGCGGGAATTAATTAGATTAAGATTTGGACTTTAGATTTCACCACAATCCAGACAAAATAAAACTACTAAAAATAAATTAATGCAGATTATTTGTGTGGCCAGTCCTGCTGGCCATCCGGGCGTTCGAGGGATTTTACCTTGTCCAGTACTGCTGGCAATCCGAGTTGAGAGGAACGTAACTTGCAAAAACAATTCAGACTTGATATAGAAATGGCTGTGGCCAGCACTACTGGCCATCCGAGCCCAGAGGACTTTTATTAAAAATCCTACCAGAGTGCAAAGGGTTAATGAAGCCTTAGCCAAGGGGATAAATAACGTTGCGTCTTCCTGATCAAAAGATGCTGGGTTCGAACCTAGGCTAGGGAGACCAGATATCTAATCATATCTGTGGTTTGAGGGTAGGAGGGCGGAAGTAAAGCAAACGATGATTGGCGCGCTTCCAAGCTGACGGGATATGACTAGATATCTGGTCTCGGGCTAGGGCTGTTTTGCATAATTTTACAAAGGCATTTATGTATGTATATATATATATTTACTAAAAAAACCCGGAAAACTTTTATTTATTGAAATTTTTACACAGTCATTTAATCATATGTTTCTTTTATTAAAAAATAATACTATGTACATACTTTAAAAACTAAAAGATTATGTAGCTATTTTTTTTTACAATTTTTCATCATTTGCTACCATTTTGTATTTTTAATAAACCTTTGAAGTATTTACATTTACTTAAAGCTTATTATTTTGCCTTTAAAATGATATATAATGTGTTATATTTTTAAATAAGGTAAGTAACAGATATTCTTTTTTTAAATACTACCAAAACCCCCAGGTAGCTACGCATGACAATGTGTTAAGGGTCCAGGGTTCAAAGTGTTAAGGATACTTGCGTTCACTAGAAGTTCTACGTGGCGTATATTGGAGTCACATGGTCACAAACAGTTAAGTTCCAAATACTCAATAATCACTCGCTGAATCACAACGATGAAGTGTATGTAAACGATATGTTGGTAGAAGTTTACATTACTGCACAATTCACCACTCTTTCCAACAAAAAATCCATACTTTGCATTGAATTTACAATTCACACCACGCTAGCTATACTGTTCATTCGCCATCTTACCAGAGAAGAATACCCAAACCAAGCCGTACAACGCCTTCTGAAATTATTCGTCATTTACTATTGCTGCTATCACGTTTTGAGTCTGTGTTCTATATCACTATAGACGTTCATATTGTTATTTTTTAACATGTGATATAGTTCTTTTAACAATTATCTCTCTTTAAATATGTTATGTGACCTTAACACTCTTTTTTTTTAAGACTGTTTTTTCAATATGCACTGTTGTTTTTGTCAATGTTCAAATTTTTACACAAGTATATAACACACTTTTGTTTACTAATGATTTTACTCTGTTCATTAAAATTTAAGTCTGCTCTTTTAATTTTATATTATAGTCTGCTTGTATTTTTTATCTTTACATTTATTAAGTTATTAATATTTACTTGTTTTGCGTCTCTGATTTATTTATATGTATATATAATTCATTAAATTTTGATTACTGAATTTTGCGTCTCTTTTGTTCCTAGACCATCATTCTTTGTTTAGACGTTATGGGAATTTACTTGTCTCATTGTAATCTTCCATCACACGGATTGTGTATGTCACAGATGTTTGCCAATGGAATTTAAAAAAAAAATGCATAACCAGTCAGTGGTGGATATCTTTTGAGCAGATCAGAAATAATAATAGTTTTTCTTTACTTTTGGAACACAATGAGAATTGGTACGCCCCACCATCAATTAAATGTCTAGTCAATAAAATGTATTACCTACATTGCTACGTTAAGATCGGTGAGCTTGTACTAGCGCGTTGAGACAAAAAAAAAAAACAGTGCCGCACACTGTCTCCCGTAGTTGTTTCTGCTCCTGTCTTTTACTCACTCTTATCTGTACGAGCCAAGCTGAACCGGCTAGTAGAATGCAACTTCATTCAAAATGGATAATTGGTTGATTAAGCGCCAGAAATTATCAAACAGTGGAAGCACTGGATCTCAATCTATTGAAATGTAAAAGTAAATACCTTTTTTTTCTTGTATATTCCGCTCACAGTCCTATAGTTTATTAACACATTAGTGATGATCGATTAGCCTATCTATTCAGGCATTTTCAAACCAATAACTTTTATTACATTTATCTAAATGCGCGTCAGTTTAAAAAAAAACAAACATTAAACAACACACAAACTACAACACTTATGACATATATTACAACATTTAAAACTTTGCACATTGTCACTATTTCATTAAAATGTATTGAGAAATGTATTTCATGTATTCAAAATGTATTTGGTCTGTACTCAAGAAGAAACGAACTACAAGAAAAGAAAGGTATTTACTTTTAAATTTATATATAACCAGTCCATAAGGCAAAAACAAAACAATATCAATTAATCTATTGCCTCAACAAGTAATATCGACAATAAAGGTAAGAAGTTACATTTGGTAAAATAAAAAATATAGACAGGTTGATTCACTGTACGCCCTACTTTTGTCACTGTGAGAAGGGGTTGTACTTTTGAATTCGTTAAGATTTTAACTTTCTAAAACTGCCTTCCAATCAGTCGTCACTAATATAGTTTCGAAAATATAAAGTTTTCTGTAAACCCTTGCAATTGGACAGTTTTCAACCAATGAGAAAGCACATTTCAATTCGATATATTTGCATAGTGATATTTATATCGTTTTGAAGCGAAAACTCTAACCTACATAGTAATGGGAAATATAGATATTTGTTGAAATCAACAGGCGCTGTTCCCGTGGTCTCTTATGCGTGTTCCCATAGTCTAGCCAGAGACAGGAAATCTATACATTTCGCTCGTGAGAACTTAGTATAATTCAGTTAGTTTGGTATAATTTAGTGGAACAAGTAAAACAAAATGAAATAAGATTATAAAATGAGAATTTTCAACTATAGAATTCAATTCTATTATTTATTCTCTACACTTTGTTATAATAATATTTCATTTTTGAGCAAAGAATATAGTCTTAAATTACTATACAAACTAGGTCTAGTTTTGTTGGCAGTCTTGTAGCAGGACAATAAAAACTGGTGTTTTGAAAAACAAATTTAATTGATATATATTTTTATGCACTTTTATTTAGAACTAAATTATAAAACTTTTGTAAATTTTGAAAAAAAATACAAAAAATTTGTACTACTTTTTATGTAGGGCTAAATAAAGTTGAACTTATTTTTTTTCTGTTATTCAACATTTTTTGTTTCTTGAGCTAATAACTTTGAAAATTTTACATCAATCATTTCCTGCCATACATACATTCTTTGAACCTTTGTCTACAAAAAAGCTATAAAACACTTTTAGATTGAGGTATAATTAGGGAGTAATTACTATATTTGGCAAATTTTTGAAAATAATGCTTGCTTCATGCATGGAAATGGCTTTTCATTCAGGCAATGCAAAAAATTTGCATAAACAGTTGTAAGGTTAAGGGTTAAATTAAATTGTTAATATTATTTCTAATTAATCTATTGATCTGTTATGAAATTCTTTATATTATCAGTAATCACTAATTACAAATATTTCAACGGAGTATACTCCAATATTTAATATATAGCTCATTAATTTTTTTACTTATAACTTACCACCCCCCCTCCCCCCAAATAAACTTTTTACTACGCCCCTCTTAGAATGTGATATATCATAAGTATGTCCTACTTCATGAATGAACAGACAACAAACTTACTTGACCTTCGAGATATCTGATTGTAAATACCATTGTTCATCTGAGAAAAATATGAATTTTGTATGTTGAAAATTTAAATTTAAGAAAATCTACTTGAGCTAAAGCCTTACCTATTTCATCGACACGTTGTGAACATAGTTTGTATGTTTTTTGTTACAAATTTCTACCTTTTTTATTTAGATATAATGATATCTGGATTATTTGTTTTGTAATGAAAATAAGATTCACATGTTATTGCCAAATTTTGAGCGCAAACCTAGTTGAATGTAAAACATGTCTTTTTTAGCGTTTTAATAATACCATTGTAATTGTTTCTTATTAAATTGTATTGCATATCTTGTAAAACTGAATGTACACCACATCTAGGTGCATTCATTAGTTCTAATGTTCCATTGTTTATTTCAGCATCAGTTGTTATATTGTAATGTTCTTGAAACAAAACCTCTGATAGAATTGTAAAATTATTATTATCCAATGAAATATTTGATGAGGATAAGTGTTAATTCTATTTAAATATTTTAGAGCGGATGACAGATAGTTTGCAGTAGAGTTTCCTATATTACAGAATGAGTTGTGAACAATTTCATTGGTGTGGACAATAACTAAATATTTGGTTAGAAATATGTCCACTAGGTTGTATTCAAGTCCTAATACATAGCGAGCACAACTAAGTCCTACATTCAAGTCCTATTCAACTAAGCGAGCACAACAAAGGAATAATAAAACTCATCAATACCTTAGTAATGGTTTGTTAAAATGTTTGTTTATTGTAACAAACACAAGTAAATTACCACATTCTAAACTATGGTACAATTTTTCTCCAGTATATTATAACTTTGATTATGTTATAAAATCAATTTCTTGAGATGTACAATAAATACGTAAACACTTTTATGGTTTAACATTAGGCCTACTATTTAACATTTGGATATAACTGTTTAGATATTTTTTTTGAAGCAGAATAACTAAACATCTTCTTGTCTTACAACTTCCTTTTGCCATGTGTGATTTAAAGCTTTCACAATAAAAAATTAAAACCACATTTCTTTAATATAAATGAAAATTTGTCAGGAACTCAATAATGTTATACAACGAGACATCTTTAGTACAATATTTACATATGTCACACTCAAATGAGTTTTACCAGTATGGTGTCATCTAGTGACGCTTTAAGTGTCTACTAAGGTTAGATTTGACTGCACAAGAATAACCACATTCCTTACACTTAAAAGGTTTCTCACCCGAATGCTTCATTGTGTGTTTCTTAAGGTTGTGTGATCTTGCACAAGAATAATTGCATTCCTCACACTTAAAAGGTTTCTCACCCGAATGCTTCATTGTGTGTCTCTCAAGGTCGCGTGATGTAACACAAGCATAAAAGCATTCCTTACACTTAAAAGGTTTCTCTCCCGAATGCTTCATCGCGTGTATCTTAAGGTTTTGTGGTTGAATACAAGAATAATCACATTCCTTACACTTTAAAGGTTTCTCACACGAATGCTTCATTGTGTGCATCTTAAGTTCATGTGATGTAACACAAGAATAATTGCATTCCTTACATTTAAAAGGTTTCTCGCCCGAATGCTTCATTGTGTGTATCTTAAGGTTTTGGGATGTAATACAAGAATAACTGCATTCCTTACACTTAAAAGGTTTCTCACCTGAATGCTTCATCATGTGTCTCTTAAGGTCTTGTGATGTAACACAAGAATAATTGCATTCCTTACATTTAAAAGGTTTCTCACCCGAATGCTTCATTGTGTGTATATTAAGTTCATGTGATGTAACACAAGAATAAATGCATTCCTTACATTTAAAAGGTTTCTCACCCGAATGCTTCATTGTGTGTATCTTAAGGTGTTGGGATGTAACACAAGAATAATTGCATTCCTTACACTTAAAAGGTTTCTCACCCGAATGCTTCATTGTGTGTCTCTTAAGGTCTTTTGATGTAACACAAGAATAATTGCATTCCTTACATTTAAAAGGTTTCTCACCTGAATGCTTCATTTTGTGTATCTTAAGTTCATATGATGTAACACAAGAATAAATGCATTCCATACATTTAAAAGGTTTCTCACCCGAATGCTTCATAGTGTGAATATTAAGTTCATGTGACGTAACACAAGAGTAATTGCATTCCTTACACTTAAAAGGTTTCTCACCTGAATGCTTCATTGTATGTCTCTTAAGGCTTCGTGATTGAATACAAGAATAATCACATTGGTTACACTTGAACTTGGCTTTTTCCTTATGCCCCACCATGTGCTTCTTAAAGCTACTGCTATTGAAACAAGAATAAAAACATTGACTGCATTTATATGGTACGAGTCCAGTATTTGTTGTTAGTGTATTTATTGAATTTTGTCCTAATGGATCGTTATTGGAGTCAGGAGAAGAAATTACACAAACTGCACTCCTGCACTCAACTTTATGTCCGACTTGATTTGTACCTGGAAATTGTATTGTATTACTAATAATGTAATCAACTTAACATTGGTTAAATTAAAATACATGATTGTAGAAATAAATCATTAAATAATTAACTAGTTAATACAATATAACATGAATAACTTATATCAAGACTAAATTTTGAGAAGAAGGATTGGAAGTTATAAATCATGTTACATGGCACACTACATGGACATAAAGAAAATGACAACTGGATGGAGGATATAAACCATATGATTAGATACCGACTCATTTCTGATTTCCGCAGTCAATTCACTTCTAATATTTGTATCATTACTTGATACAAAAATATATAATTAAAATGTAAATTCTGCTTTAGAAACCATATCGAAGAATAAACTAAAAGAGCCAAGGACTTGACTGTAAACCACTGGAAGAAAAAATTACATTTGGATATTTTGGCACATCTGTACTACTACCATAAAAAATTACAGACAATTTTACTATTTTTTATGTAGGCCAAAAGTTGGAGTTTTTTCTGTTACTGGAAATTTTGTGCTTCATGAGCTAACTTTTCAAATTATTTATACATCAATTTTTTAGTAAAATATAGGAATTCTTTAGACCCTTTTCTACAAAAAGCTATTGGATTAGGATATCATTAATAAATTTGACGAAGTAAAAAAAAAACTTGCAAAACACCAAATTGCCTGCCATTCTGGGAAACTAGTCCGCCAGTTTTAGGGTTAAACAAAAATTATAGTAACAAATTTTATAGATCGGTAACGAATTAGGACATTTCCAAAATTACATTTTCCGAGGTCTATGTTTTTAATAGCATTCCCAATCTAATGTCTTTGTTTTGGCTGACATTTACTATTGCATTTTAAATCACTTTTTTACATCTGTAGTTATAAAATTGGCAGAAATTTAATTCGGACATTGATTTCTTCTGCTTGTTTAATAAAATTTGGTTATCAAGCTCCACAATATTATCTTAAATAAATATACTGCTCTCTTGCCTGTCCAGAAGAGTTTCCCGCTAAAAACCATTGTAACATTCTAACACTGGTGTTTATTAAATTGGGACAAATTATAATCGTGCTTTGATTTCTTTCAAGGATATTCTATAACCGCTTTTTTAATAAAATTTCAAAAATTATTGTATTCAGGCATCAATTTCTTTCACAGACATTCATTGTGATAATTTAAATTACGTTTTAACCTCAGTATTTCAATAAAATTAGAGCTAATTGTATTATTCAGGCATCAATTTATTATGCAGGCTTCACCATTGTATTTTTAATATTTTACCTTTTTTTATTTCATAAAATTGGCACAAAATAGTCTGTTAAACCGAACATTCACTGTATTCTTTGATGAAATTTGTATGTTTACAATCTCTAGTTTTTATGGTTGTTTATAAGATATTACAAAATAACAACACAGAGGAACAGGAAATAAAATTCTATCATAGTGCATTAACTAGTACTGTATAATCTCAACTACTATATTTAAATGTAAGCACTACATATCACTCAAAGCTTAAATATAAAGTAATAAAACTCTAAAAACCACCTTTTTTGCACTGTCACTTATTCTGCACTTAACTTTGTCAAATTCAATTTCACAAAAAACCTTTTTCTACTTCTAGGCAAGTTAGGATGCCACAACAGGACGTCCAACTAGGGTCTACACAACTTTTAACCTGTTCGAAGATGTTTCAAAGAAAACTTATAATATTTTCTCACACATACGAGGGTCGTCCAGAAAGTAAAGAACGTTTAGCATGGTTAAATAAAAACAAAAGATATCAACAACAAACTTTATTTACACAGCCACAGTACCTTATTCTACTTTTCTACGTAATCCCTATTGTTGTCGAGACACTTGTTGTAACGTGGGACCAGTTTCTCTATTCCGATGTTATACTCATCAGCCGCGAAAGATTTGAGCCGTATTATCACTGCTTCTTTAAGTTCATCGTCATTTCCAAACTGTTTTCCACCCAAAAATTGCTTCAACTTAAGAAACAGATGAAAATCACTAGGTGCGAGGTCAGGGCTGTAGGGAGGATGACTAAAGATTTCCCACTTCAGACTTTGGAGTTTTTGCCGCGTTAGTGCTGAGGCATGAGGCCGGGCATTGTTGTGAATGAAAAAACTTTATCCGACAGCATTCCACGCCTCTTGTTTTGGATAGCGCGACGAAGTTGTTGAAGAGTCTCACAGTAGGATTCTGAGCTTATTGTTGCACCTCGTGGCATGAAATCCACATGGATTAATCCCTTTCAGTCCCAAAAAAATGTTGCCATGACTTTGCGAGTCTGCAACAATGGTTTTTCCTTTTGGGTTTTGAGGGCGAATTTGTGTTATGCCACTCCATTGACTGACGCTTGCTTTCTGGAGTCTTATACGAAACCCATGTTTTATCTCCCGTAACAATACGATCAAGAAATTGATCTCCATCTTTGTCACATTGAGTCAAAAATTTAAGGGCTGCCCCCATGCGTTTCGCCTTATGGTCGTCCGTTAAAATCTTAGGCACCCACCGAGCACACACTTTCTTGTAACCAAGATGATCTGTCACTATCTCATGTAGGAGTGATCATGAAATTTGTGGAAAAGAGTCATGTAAAGTCGTCAAAGTGAAACGTTGATTTTCCTGAATTGTTTCTTTAACTTTTTGCTTCGGTTCATCCGTGACTAGTGATGGCCTCCCGCTCCGATCTTCATCATGCACGTTAGTTCTTCCTTGGTTAAACATGATACACCACTTTCTTACTGATGACTCATTCATCGCATCTTCACCATAGACAACTTTAATTTGCCTATAAATTTCAATGGGCTTAACTTTTTGAGCATTCAAAAAGCGGATTACACTCCGTACTTCACATTTGGCGGGACTTTCGATTAGCGCCGCCATTTTAAAACGCTGCAAAAACAAGTAGCGTGACCACACAGCAACGAGACTCACCTTACACTGAAGAGAAAGGAAGGGGCAAGCGGCCACGCACGTAATCGCAGTAGTGGGGATCTGTGCCGCGTGCAATGCGCATTCGTTCTTTACTTTCTGGACGACCCTCATACTTTATAACATCTAGTTACTTGTAACTCAAACTTATTTACATGAAAACTTATTAAAAACCATAAAATTTACATAATTTTCTGGAGAACACTGGACCAACGTCCACACACCTTTACGCCGCCATTAGCTCTCTAGAAACCCTGCTTTCAGACCCACTCCTCTGTTCTTGAACGTCTCAACCAATCCTGATCTAGTTTTTACTTCACGTGATCATTTCTTCACGGTTTTTTGTCAATTACGTCACAGTTTTTTGTTTGTCTTTGTGCATATTCTCAAGGTCTCTATATTCCAAACATCGATTTCAACTACGACTCATTTTTTACATTAATAAAACAAAATAAACAAAAATTGTGTCTGCATTTTACAAAAGATCAAACTATTAAAATTTAATTTCATCTGCATTTTTGTTTTAGATCAAATACAGTACACATTTACTTTGGCTATCTTGCCTAGATGTTAATCAAAATTTACTTCACGCCGCCTTTGGCCTAATTTACGTTATTTTATATTTTCCTGAGCTTGTATATGTTACAAACATATTGTATAATTCTGTTGCAGGAATGTCAAGGTAGAAGGGAATAGAGGCATTAACAGAATGAGCAGAGCCATGTAAGAAATTATAAGGGTAAGTCTATTTGAGAGGGGAGTTCAGAACACGGGAGTGATGACATGCATCTAAAGTGGGGCGTTAAATCCCTTCTTGTGTATATTTGTGATGGATGAACTTGCTTGATTACTTGGGTTAAGGGTTTTGTGGCACATTGTTTAGGAAAACCAAAGAGCAAATATTGCAATGTGTGTATGCAGACGACTATTGCTAAAACATGGGGAGCTTCAGCTAGACATAATATTGGCAATACCTGCACCACACAGCCAATAGATCTGTCCACATTAAACATATATATAGCTGCACTCAGACTACTCAGATAAGTATCATGAGGAGATAAACAAGTTTGAAAAAAGTGGACTAAATCCAGGCAAACGTTATCTCAGATGGTAGTAGGGATACAAGAAGATAAATCTCTTGGAAAAACTGCATATTATACAGATGAAGCAAAAGTCCACACTATAGAGGTTTGCATCAGAGAAATCACCGTCTATTTGCCGTTATATCACAGATCACAAAGGAATTACAGCTCAAGCTAAGCATGGTGTCGAGGTATATTTTATTACCACAGAACTAACTTCTCAACATCATAAAAGCATGGAAACTTGCATGCCCCTATGCTGTAAGGGTAAAAGACATTATTTTAAACTTAGAAGTAGAGCAGTCACAATCTAATTAGTCACTGTGACAGATGGCTCTATAGACACAAACCCAAATAAAACAATACTAAACTAAACTAACCAGTGGTGTTGGAACTGCTCGATGACTCAGCTGACTCATAGTATGAAAACAATTTGGTCTGAAACAAAGATCACACTGTTTAAACAACACATACTTATAAATGGGGAGAACTATTGAAATTCAAGGTTGGTGTCAAAGTCAGCTTTACCAGTGTGCATTAATTGAAAGGATTTTTCTCGTTTGACTCTTAGTTACTAGCATGAATATGAGACATAACACATCACAATAAGGGGTCTGTCAAACACAAATTAAAAACTTTTGTTAGTGTATGAAAATTTATTTTTTGGATTTGGTTATACAGTAATATCTACACAATGAAAATGTTAACTAT
>JAGFPH010022880.1:0-11377 GCA_018207615.1 Philaenus spumarius
GGCATTACAGTATCGTTCTGATGGTTTTGGTTGATTCAAACTATTAATTTCTGTACGTTATTGTTGGTTGTTAGGACCGTATTTCAGATGGGGGTGTATTTAAAAACTGTGATTTGTGAAATACCACCTTACAATCGAGTGGCAGTCATTACCTGGACGTATTTTTGCAGTACCAAAAGAGTTCGACTGAAATGTTTTACAGCCAAAAAAAGGTTCCCGCCATTCCCCCACCACAACGCTCAATAGCGAAAATCAAAATTTATGGCACAATTTCGCAGAACATGATCGGCCGGTGCAGACGCGGCTTCAGTAATCACAGCAGTAGCTGAGTTTACCTATGGAAATTTGATAATAAAAAAGATGTATGTAGTCTATAGGTGATTATATTATTATTCCAGCGTAAGTAGAATGAATGCATTTCAACCAAGCTGAAAAATATTCAAGAAAAGCTAAGGACGGATATTAAACCTAGTAATTGTATAAACAGTGTTGAATTATTTTTACAGGCAGGGTATCTGAAAACTAAAGACGACTTGTACTATATAGAACCTAAACAAGGCGAAGTAGCTGCTGAGAATGGAGAACATGTCCACGTGGTTTACAAGAGATCTGTTGAGAATGAGAAGAGACAGCATAACAGCTGTGCTGTGAACGGTAAGTCATCACTACATGATAACTTGAGCTAGATGTAGTAGGTCAGCACTTCATTGTTCTCTCGTTGTCGGTAACCTAAAAAAGCTGTCGCTTGTGAAGAATAATTAACTGATTCCAAATTTGCCAAATAGGTTTCTATGGTAATGAATGCAAATTCATTCAAGAAAGTTTTAGTGTAGACCTAATATAAAATTGTGTTGTAAGCCTTTAATCCAGATCAGCTGTTTTATCAGTAATAACAGTTTTTATAACGCAGTAAGCCTATTTCGTTGATTTTGTCTTCTTTGCTTTTATTTAGTTACCTAACCCAAAAAAACTGCTGCTTGTGAAATAATTAACTGATTCTAAATTTTCCAAATAGGTTGATATGGCAATAAATTAGTTCAATATAGGCCTAACGTAAAATTGTGTTGTTAAGCTTTTGATCTGAATCGGTTATCTTATCAGTTATATATAGCTGGTGAGTCTATATAATCCTTTTGGTGACCCAAAAGAATATACCTTCAAATTACAGTATTTTTCTCTTCAGTAGTTTTTGCTCTTCGTTGATTCTATGTCCAGTCAGGACAAAGCCGCTCGTATATAATATATTTATATGTTTTCATTTGTCTCCAGGACTGCAGAACTGGTGGAACTCTTGGAGCGCGGCGTTCCTAGAGGCCCAACGTAAGACTCGTAAACGTTCCGATGTTGGAGGAATCACCAACAGGTACTTGGAATGTCTGGTAGTGGCTGATCTAAAGTTTCTAACACACAACAAGAATATTGATGTAGAAGAGTATATTCTGACTGTAATGAATATTGTAAGTATTTGATTCAATTCAAACTTGTTCACAAGCTCTGTAATAATACATTATACCAGGGGAAATCCCTGCGTGCTCCGCACGCCACCCCCGATGGAACCTTCTATACACATAATCATGTTATGTTCTCTTTATAATAAAGGTGTAGGATTAATAATAACCCAAACGCAAAGATGGTAAATAATGTTAAATGTTCAAATCAAATTATTTTGTATATTTTATAACAACAGTTATAATAAAGGTTAAAAGAACCAGCAAGGCTCAGGTCTACACTATACAAACCTAACCTAATATTTAGAAATACAAAAATAATTGCTTGAAAGTTTGAACTCAGCTGGAAATATTAGAGCAAACAGCTGTTTTATCTGTTACTTTATTCAATAATGGTAATAAATGTAAATACATGTGTTTTTTCATCAGTCTAGGCCTAACCTAAGATTTTTTTCGGATTAAATTTACAAATATTGAAATAAAACACGTTTTTTTCAAAATGAACTATAGCCTATGTTACTCAGGGATAGTGAAGCTTTTTATTAGTGAAACTATTTTTTCAATCGGTTCAGTAGTTCCAGAGATTACCCCCTACATACAAACAAATTTTACCTCTTTATAATATTAGTATAGACTAGAGGGCTCCGTAACCGGCTCGCTTCGCTCACCTGTGCGGCGAAGCAAATGCAAACAGATTAATATATACTAAAATATTTTCACAGGACTGACGATTGATTACGACAGACATTTTTTATTTTTATATAGAATAGTAACAATTTTCAAGTAATACAATTAAAATGACCAAAATGTGATACGGTAAAGAAAGATTTTAAACTGGTAGACTTAGTAAAGAATAATGTAGGCCTAAGCATAATAATAATAGTGATATGTGTTTTAATTTTGATATAGTAAGCTGTTTTCGTTGTTTGTGTTTGCTAATACCTAACCTAAAAAACGTTCGTTTGTGAAAAATAATAACCTGATTCTAAATTTGTCAATTTGGTTGCTATGGTAACGCATGTAATTGCATTCAACAAATTTGTGTTGGTTCAGTATAGCTCTAACCTAAAATTTAAAATTTGTGTTAGGTTGTGATCCAAATCAGCTGCATTATTTGTAATAATACAGTAAGCCTTTTTCGTTTATTTTTTGTTTAAGTTTGATTTTATTTTGATAATTTGACCTAAAAAACTGTAATTGTGAAAAATAATGAACTAATTTTAAATTTTTGAAGTTGGTTGCTATGGTAATGCATGTAATTGCACTCAACAAACGTGTGTTGGTTCAGTATAGCAATAACCTAAAATTGTGTTAGGGTTATGATCCAAATCAGCTGTATTATTTTTAATAAGGCTGGGAGTGAACCTTCGTATTTCAAGCATTTTCAAACCTAAAAATCCAAAATTTAAAAAATCCAAAGGCTGTAGATATCATAGTTTTGGATGTAGGTTGATTACAAATCAGTCAGTCGGCCAGGACTTCTTTTATATTATACAGATGTAAATTTGTATGTTTTGTTTCAGGTCTCTGATTACTACCACGAAGCCAGCATCGGCCAGATGATAGATGTCGTTGTAGTCAGAATTATTTATTTAGAAAAGGAAAAGGACGAGGTGAAGTAGAAATTTAATTATTTTATATTATATTAATTAGCTAAGGTATTTCATCGTTATTTTCCAACCAGTTTGAACAAATGAAGTGTCATTTTTAACAATTAGGCCTACACAGCAGATTTATAGAAAAACAGAAAAATCCAAAGTGTCACTGTATTTTAAAAATTACAAACGTTTACAAAATTTCGAACTTTTTGAAGTGAAAATTCTTTAGGCGTGGTAGGGGAAATTGACCTGGCTCAAACGAAAAGTGAAACACTTTCCCTTCTCCGACTTGAGCCGCCAGTTGAAAGGAAAGAGCAGGAGAATCGTTTCTATTCTCTGTCAAATACGTCATACGCACTCTTCACGCATGCGCTGTAGTGCCATATACATAGCATTTCCTCTAGCCACGGTAGCACGAGTTGGCCTGATCAAGACGAGAATTGCAACGGCTCCTTTTTAGTCCGTTCAAAACGCGGGGTCCCGATGGACCAGACTACTTGTACTTTATATTTATTGGGGTCGCTGATTCCGAAAATCGGGGTCCCGTGGCTCTAAAATCCCGATGTCACCCCTAAAATAAAATAAAAAACACCCTTTTTATGAGTTTTTTTCACAACTACGTTTATGACATCGCCAAATAATGCTATGGAATGCACAAAATATGATTAAAATTTAGAAACTTAGAAACCGACCAAGAAATGCACCACTAGGGTTCGCCGTGAAACCATCCCTAATTTGACGAAAAATTAGGAAATGGAAAATAAAATTTTTCTTCTACTTTTTGGTAGGAGGTGAAATGAACGGGTCGTGAAATTATCTGAAGTAGTTTTCAACCTCTTGGTTGTGCGAACTACCCCTAATTTGTCTTCAAGTTCAGGGAAAACAGATAAAATGAGCTGAAATGAAAGCCTATTTTCTTTCTAGTTATATCTGATGAACATCTTTGGAGAGCAATAGTAGAACATTTTTTCACCCCCTTGGGCTACCCCTAAATGTATAACAAATCGAAAAGTCCCGGAAAAGTATTCCAAACTATAAAGAGTATGCATTCGCACTCATTTCCTCGGGTTTTCCTGTATTTCATGACAATTTAGGGGTAGTTCTCCTTTTCCGATGGTGTTGAAATTATGCGAATCAATTTTGAGATCTTCTCCACTTGAACACTCATCAAAAAGTGAAAGGACAATTTTTTCCCGGGGCTTTTCTATTTCTCATACATTTAGGGGTGGTTTCACCTCCTAAGTGAGTGAAAAATTTTCTACTATTGCGTTCCAAAGATGTTCATCAGAAATAACGGGAAAGAAAATAGACTTTCATTTCAGCTCATTTTATGTTTTCCCTGAACTTGAAGGCAAATTGGGGGTAGTTTGCACCCTCAAGGGGTTAAAAACTACTTCAGATAATCTTACGACCCCGTTCATTTCATCTCCTACCAACTAGAGGAAACGCTTCGTCATTTCCTATTTTTTTGTCAAATTAGGGGCGCCCCCCCCCCTTACGGCGAACCCTTGTGGTGCAATTCTTGGTCGCTTTCTATAGGGCTACTAAATTTCTAAATTTTAATCGTAATTTGTGCATTCCATGCATTATTTTGGGGGTTCCATAAACGTTTTTGGGAAAAACCCCTAAAAACTGTGTTTTTTTTTTAATGTTTAGGGATGACGCCGGGATTTTATAGCCGCGGGACCCCGATTTTCGGAATCAGCGACCCAAAAAACCTAAAGTACTAGTGGTCTGGTCCGTGGGGCATTTCCTGAGGTCATACCCAACTTTTTAAATGGACTATTTCTCCAACTCTAACCGGCAGTTGAGAAGTAAGAGAGGGAATATCTTTTCTACTATCACCGTCGCATTCGCCATAGACAGTCGCGCCGCCACATGCGCCGCGTGTACTGTATTAATACGTAGCATAGGGAACCAGTAGACGCTTGCGCATTTTACTGTGCATTAGATGCACATGTTTCAATATTTATTTAATTTCCGTTGAAGTATTAAGCTAACGGATGATTAAAGCTAATCAGCTGTTATATATTTGAATCTATGTTTATCGTTTTCAATTCTTTTTGTCTATTTCTTCCTTGAAGAGAAACTACTTAGGACTATGAACAACACAATATATCTAACCGGGTCTATGCATTTGGAGATTTTCAACTTGGTGAATTTACAGAGCCTACAATTAATTAATTATAAGAAGTAGGCTAATATAACGAATCATATTGTATGGTCAACAAAAGAGTGTAGCGCATGCGCAAGGTTGTATTGTTTTGATTTATTGGCGTAAGTCTACAACACGCCACCCTGCTGATATCTGCAGACGACGACATGTTTTTATTAAAATTAAAAGGGCTACGAAATCAATTTTGTGACTAGAGACTGTAAGTATAATACTTCAGGCAACGTTTTTTAGGATTTGTAAAATTTATCCGATATAGGCCCTAACTTATTTTGTGGTAATCATTATCAATCATTATCGAAGAGTCCGCTCAAAGGTTTTGAGCATTCATTTTGATCAAAGTTGGAAACATAACCTCTAATTATTTTCCCGGCTTGGTTTTGTGTTGAATCAGATGTATCGATGTTCATTGTTAGCGAATTTCCCCAGGAAATATGGTGAGACCTGAGGTCGGAGCGGTCAGTGAGCAGCAATCATGGTTCCCAGAATTCGTTTTATGGTATCATTAAAAATGTGATAAATAAAAATTTATATATTCGCACTCTAACGGCCACCCTTTAAGTCCGATTTTGGTAAACACATTTATTTTCTAAGTCGCTTGGACGAGTTCGTTAGCAAAAAATCCAAAATACCGGAAGCACGTTTTTTGACAGGAATTGAAATAGTTTTTTTCGAACAAGAATGAAAGATTTTGTGGGTTTATCTACAAAATAGTCATAGGAGATTATTCTGCACATTTTGTTTTTTTACACCACTTTTTATAGCTCGTCTATAAAATCGATCAAAACTTAAAATACCATAAAAGTATCCGGTTCAAATCCAATTGGGGGATTTTACCGCGAGGGCAGCTTCTCACGAAGCGAGTTTTCCCGCTGCGAGCAGTCCATAATCCGAGGCTGCAAGGTCAATGAGCAAGCGCGTGAGCTGGGGCTGAAGGTCGAGGTGCAAACAAGTTCTACTAATATATTTCATATTTAAACGCAGTCAGCTATGCAGCGCCTTCGTGACTAGACTAATTTCCCAAATAGTTGGTTGAAACCACATAGCTTTAGAATTAAATATAGAGGTGCTATCCAGTAGAGACCAATACGGTAGTGAAGCCACTTTTCATCAGGCTCGGCGGCCATGATGAGTGATGAATGGTCCGGGAACGCTCATTTTTAAAAGACGGCGCTTCACTTACACGACGATTTGAACAACTAAACGTTGATGAAATCTTATGAAACTTTGCACATCGTTAGAAAAGAAGTTACTGGTGCTAACAAAGTCAGAGTTATAATTTTTCCATTTCTAGTATTTATGTAATCTTGAATAAACTTCAACAAAAATTTACACATTTTAAAACTTAACATGAAATTAAAAGTCGCCTACTACTTTACGTTCTGTTTGGTAAGAGAGCTACAACCTGTGACAGAGTTGTAGCCAGTTAAACAAGTTTTTTGGAACCTTTTGTTTCTTTTCTATACGACCTATACTTTAACCAGAAACGATAGGTAAGTGTTAAACAATTTTGCGGCTGCGCACTCAATGCGCTCATGGGCGGTATCCGCAGTCCACGCTCTGCGGTTGTATTAAGTTAACTTGTTCGTAAACTGCATACTATTTTTTAAATTTCAAGTGTAGTTCGTTAAATAATTACCTACTTTTAGTTAAAGTGCATTAGTTAGTAATAATTTAGAACATGTTTTGTAAACATTAAGTACCCTAAAGTTGAAACATATTTGAGTCGAAATGATAAAATATATCGATTTATAATAATGTCATTATTTTAAATCTGAAAATACTGCGTATAACATTATTAATATAGCTATGTTTATAACCTATAACATGTCTGATTACATTTAAAGGCCTAATACGTAAATACTAGGTTTATATGTTGAAATAATATTTTATTATGTATGGTGTGTTCAAACATTCATTGCCCTGCAAACAAAATCTTTTTACAAAGTTCATTGCAGAACCTACTTTGATGGGTTTTCTTGTTTTCGACCTTACAATGGTACTTCAGCCGTACGTTGAGGTAGGCCTATGTTCTACAAATAATTTTAATCAAAAAAAAAATGACTTGTCTCGAAATCAACATTACAGTGGTAATTTTTCCGAACAGGTAAAGTCCAATACACTTTTTAAACACATACATTTTAATTTTGTCAATTAAATTATTGCTTTCAACAACGCTTACCAAATTACCAACCACGCAGCGGTACAGGCATTGACAAGCGGTGGGCTCGGGGCGAGGTGGCAACGCTCGGTCCTGTGTCTCGCAGTGTCGGTGCGGAGTGGGGGAGCCGCCATCTCCAGTGGCACACTCACTGCAAAGTGGCTTCACCACCGCATCGCTGGATAGCACCTCTATATTTAATTCTAATGCTCTGTGTTGGAAGCCCTAAAACATATGAACTAAATTTTGGAAATTCGCACAACTCACGTCATAGGTTCAGCTGCGTGATCGAATTATTATGTCTATAATAAAAACACAAAACTTAACCTAAAGTTGTGAAAGTAACCTTAAATATAGTTCTTAAGATAAAACAGCTGATGGACGATATAACCATGCGCATACCATATACTCTGTTGTTTAGTACATCGGGCAGTACACTCGCTTTTATGGGAGTTGATTGTTTAATTTCAGATAGACCTCATCATAAGCAAAGATGCGACAAAGACTCTGGCGAGTTTCTGTGATTGGCAAGTCAATATCAACCCTAAAGACCACAACCATCCGAACCATCATGATTTGGCTATACTGCTCACTAGGTATGTACATCAATGGAATATACATTAAATTTACCGTCTAGTTAGCCTAGCCGTATAGGATTAGTGAAGCAAGTTATGGTACCAACGTGAAAGCAATACGAAAGCATCAACACCATGATTTGAATAAAATAATAGTCCTATTACGCAACCAAACCGATGAGCTTTTTCTTTTTTTACGCGACCTTATAGCTCGCTTGGTTCCCCCAAAATCGATCAAAAAGCAAAATACCATAAAAGTACCCGGTTCAAAGCCATGTGGTGGATTCTACCGTCGGGTTGGCGTAGAATGCATTGTATATTGTTGATACTCCCAAGGGGGTTGGCGTGCAAAGCACGCAATTCATTGTGTATTGAAGATAGTCCCAATATGCGGAATGCCGTGCGAACCATTTTCAGCGGTGTCGTGAATAGACCTATTTCCCAAATTGTTGGTTGAAACCCTAAAACACAGACCTGTAAATTAAATTTTGGAAATTTGCTCAACTCACGTCAGCGGTTCAGCTGCGTGGTCGAATTATAGTAGAGACTGGGATGATATAGCGTAAAACCAATCAGAGGGCCGGATTTGGTCACGTGACCTAGACCATGTAACTTTAGGCTACACTTGGACCCGACCCATGCTATGCCGCCATCTTTTTTCCTCCATTTTGTTTCCGCCATCTTTTTCCGCCATTTTGTTTTTTTTGGATTTTATTTAAATTGAATTCTTTTAAAAAAGTATGGGTATCACTGAGATTCGAACCGGCTACCACCAGAGCCAAAGTCCACGACGTAACCGATTGAGCTACGGCGCCTCTCTTGGTATAGAACGTTTTAGTCGAGTATATAAGTTTAACGGCTGCCGTACTTGTACTTGTAATATAATGTAAAATACATTATATGTTTCTATCGATCTTTTCCGAGTCCAACCGAACGTAAGGCTGTGCACTTGTAATATAATGTAAAATGCATTATATAACTGTTTCTACCGCCCGGACATGACCGAACTTAAACCCTTGTAATATAATGTAAAATGCATTATATAACTGTTTCTACCGATCTTACCCGAACTAAAACCCGGACTTGATCGAACTTAAACCCTTCTAATATAATGTAAAATACATTATATAACTGTTTCAGCCGATCTTACCCGAACTAAAACCCGGGCCGAACTTAAATCCTTGTCATATAATGTAAAAATACATTATATAACAGTTTCTACCGATCTTACCCGAATCCATCCGAACGTAAGGCTTCGCTGTGCCCTTGTAATATAATGTAAAATACATCATATAACTGTTTCTGCCGATCTTACCCCCGAACTAAAACCCCGGGGTTTGACCGAACTCAAACCCTTGTCATATAATGTAAAATACATTATATAACTGGTTCTACCGATCTCAGCCGAACTAAAACCCGGACTTGACCGAAATTTAACAGCCTACATTAACCTTGTATGATAGGCCTTACGTTCGGTCGGACTCGGGTTTTAGTTATATAATGTGTTTTACGTTATATCACAAGGCGACCGTCCGACGGTAGCGTGTTCTGGTAGAGAATCAACCACCCCGTTCGACGGCAGCGCTTTCTAGTAGAGAATCTTGGAACTATCACCCCGTTCGACGGCAGCGCTTTCTGGTAGAGAATCAACGGCCTGTCCGACGGTGTCACGTTCTGGTAGAGTTCTTTACATTATATATATATATATATATATAATTGTTTCTACCGACATCTTACCCGAGTCCATCCGATCGTAAGGCTTCGCTGTGCCCTTGTAATATAATGTACAATACATCATATAACTGTTTCTGCCGATCTTACCCGAACTAAAACCCCGGGGCTTGACCGAACTCAAACCCTTGTCATATAATGTAAACTACATTATATAACTGTTTCTAACGATCTTAACCGAACTAAAACCCGGTGGACTTGACCGAAGTTTAACAGCCGACATTAACCTTGTATGATACAAGTGGCACAGTGTAATGTAATGTAAAATACGTTGTATAACTGTTGTTTAACATAGTTGGTAATAAATACACGAACTTTAATCCTACATACAGGGTGCGGTAAGAAACGCATCCGGTCTTGTATCTGTATAAGAAATTGATTATAGCAGCACTACACCATGTTATTTTAAACAGCTGATGGTATATTGAGCGCTCTTTACACTGCGCTTTCTCAGCAAATCTTTTACACAATTAATTATCTCATTATAAATATTACACTAGGGTGATAAGAAAATGACACAACAAATGCATTTTAACAGTACAATTTGTTAAATTTTACTCTCAGTACAACAATATTATTATTATTATTTATATAAATACAGTGACAATCAGTCCAAAATATTACATTTTCTCTCTCTTCTTATTTTCACCATTTTAGTCCACTATTGTTAGTTCCACCGTTTTACCGACGATAGCAGTAACTACAATGTTTTTCCCTACAAGCTCTTCTAGCTCCGCCGAAGAAAATACGTTGGTATAGCGATTTGGTAGAAAGGTTGATCGCACTTCGTTTTCATCAAATTGTATGTCACAAAGAATACTCGAGCCGTATTTGGTCATAACAGGCCTAATTTTACGTATCACATATTGATGATTGATTACCAGAGTATTTATCGGCACACTTTCACTTGATTTAATCGAGTTAAATCGTTCCTTAATAGAAGCCATAATACTTATTATGAAATTGTAAAATCACAACAGTACAGGTAGAGAGCAATATCACAAGCCGTTAGCTACTGTAGAACTGATTAACTGTCCAGAAATGCTTCCTTATATACAGAGAGAGAGAGAGAGAGAGAGAGAGAGAGAGAGAGAGAGAGGGAATAATGTTCCAACGAGAATGTGTAGAAAGAGGGTGGGTGCCTGGTGGGGAATGACGTCATATTTAATGGTGTACACTTTTTAAAAATTGCATAGGAGTTGTAATGATAGACCTCACAAGGATAAATATAATTTATTATTCACAATCTACTACAATACTTCTTCTTTTTTTTTTGTCTATAGTGCTGTTGCGAGAAATAACTTTGATTTTCACTTTCGATCTTTTAATGCGTCCAACTCGTTATTCGAATTGTCATCATCATCGGATTCGCTCTCATAGTTTTCGCATTTTATTTTTTTATTAGCCCTTCTTCGCAACCTTTCGGCCGCTTCTCGTATCCAACAACAACCATTTCTAGCTTCTCTTTGTTCGGAATCGTCGATTATATAGAATATAGTATTCATCTCATCTCTAAAATGAACTTTACGTTTCGAACTTGACATTTCAGTATATACTCTCTTTTATTGTTTTTGTAGGAATTGCGACACTGAAGTCCATTACCCGTCGAAAGTCAAGTAGAGAATGAAGAATACTCAATCGGTCCCCCCCTTCTTATTTATGATTGTCCTCTGCGTTTGCACGGGGTTGGA
>JAGFPH010022881.1:0-12300 GCA_018207615.1 Philaenus spumarius
ATAATAATATATTATGCGCATAAAAAGCATGAATTAGTAGCATTAAAACTTCAAGAAGCACTAAACCAATTAGAAACAGCTTTTCATAACATTCACCTATACTTTAATTTAAAAAAATTTAAGTATTTACCTTTTTTAGGAAAAGAACACAAAATATCAAACAGGTACTTAGCTTGGGAGGGGTGGACATACCTTCAGTAATATCACATAAAATATTGGGAATCATTATAGATAATAAGATTAATTTCAGTAAACATAGAACACGTAAGTTTAAAATGTCACAAAGACTTAAATATACTGAAATCTCTTGCTTGTAGTACAAAAGGAACACACCCACAAATTTTATTAAACATTTATAATGCACACATTAGAGCAAAATTAGAATTTTGCAGTTTTCTTTATGGACACATTGCAAATAATAAATTGAACCAATTAGAAGTTATACAATACCAAGCTATGAGAATCTCTTTGGGGGCATTTAAAACAACTCCACTAATAACCCTCCAAACAGAAACAGCATTATTATCTTTAAAATTTCGGAGATCCTTTTTAACTGATACATTTTTATATAAGGTAGTTACAGACCAAAAACACCCTTGTCGTCAAAAACTTATTGAATTAAACCTGATTGTCAACCATAATTTTTGGAAAAAGAAAAAATTACCAATTTACACCAATGCCTTTAATACATGTATAGAAAGACTTAACATTAATTATACAAAAAATTCAACACAAACAACAGACAGATTAAATTTTAATAAACCCATATTATTATCAAATATAAATCTTATATGCAATACTAATTGACCGAGCGAAGCGAGGTCTCCGTTTTAACTCGACCGTTCGGCATTTCGTCTGTGTGTCTGTCTCACGATTACGGTCAAACGTCTTCACCGATTTTTATGATTTTTTGCATGAATGTTCCTTATCCCTAGGCCGAGCCATGTATATATACGGTTTTTTCCATTTTTCATTTTTAAAATATTAATTAAAATAAAAATGGTGGCCGGACCGGATTAAAGAGATCGGATATAATAAAAATATGTAGATTAAGATTTAGCCATGCAAACACAAATAATACTATTTAAAAAATAAAGAAATATTGCACTCCTAAATGCCTTAAGTGCACCAAAAACGAAATTGAAACATTAAAACATATAATTTTCTATTGCCCTAACTATGACTAAATTTATATAATAAACTGAGGGAAGAAAATTGGAAACCACCTTTAACATTGAAAGATATCTTTAAACAAGGTAATTCAGGTATAATTTTTGAAGTAATTGATACAATTAAAACAGAAAAAATTTCAATTTAACAAATAATTAACAAATCAAATTGTGTGCTACACCAAACATATATGTTTAAACCAGGTTCAAGGTGCTTATATCGTCCATGGTCCATATCCTTTTCGGGCTAGGTAAATCAGATGGGCCTCTGATAAGAAGAAAAACCTCCACCTTGTAAGAAAATCCTAAAATCCTAGTTTCTCTTAAAAATCCTTGAAAATTTCTAAGTATTAGTGACTAACAACACTTACAGAAACAGATTAGGTAAATTAATAGAAAGGTACACTACATTTTTGTTTTACCTCTACTAACAGAACAGATATATTGTAATAACAAAAGAAAAAAATAATAATAATAATAAATAGCAGAGTAATTTCAAGTCATATGATAAAAATGCGCATTACGTCTAGAACAGAAAGTCTTAGTGAATTTTTTAAGGGCTACATGGTCCAAGCCCGCATATATATTAGGCAAAAAGAAGAAGAAAAAAACTATAGGCCTAGTCTTACATGGCTGTGATGGCCAAGTTAAAAACAAAACAAAACAAAATTATAAAAATACACAAAAATGATTATTTTGTTCAGTCTACCTCGTTATTATTTCGTTGTACAGTAATAATTATTCACAAAAAGGTATACGTACTGTACTTATAAACAAACACGATAATATTTAAAATATACGGTATGGTAAGAGAGGACTTCATAGTCATAATCTCGCCAAAATAAAGGCATTCGTTCAATTTCAAACTGGTTAAAATTCAAGCGAATTAAAATGATCATGGTGGCACAATCAGTGGTGAGTCTGTGCTAAAATTAGTGATAGGTGCTGCAACAGAAAATGTTTAGCCTTTGTTTTAAAAATGCGTAAACATGTATGAAAAGAAAATGTAGGTATTCAAAAACTTGATAAAATCATAAAAGAACTAAATCAAATATTTTTATTTACAAATCAAGTTACTTATAGAGGACTGAATCTTAACTCGCCCGAAAGTTTCTTAGTGCTTAAACGTTAAGTTTAATCATTGAAGAAAGAACACTATAGTGTTATTTCTTCAATGGTTAAATTCAGTTTTCCATTCTTTGTGAAGGCTACCTTACCTTTGTAGGCTACCTGAAAAGAAATATAATATTTAATTTAAATTACAGAGGAAAACCTGAACGTTGGCGTAAAATCAACCATGTCAATTGTGAGCTAGTATTTATTAAAAATACAGTACTTATAAAAACAGTTAAAGAAATGTTATCTATACTTATAAAAGCCAAATACCATTGACTCATTGACTCACTGGCTCATCACAGTTTCTCCAAAACCACAAGGCCTACAAACATGAAATTTGGCACTAATACTCTTTATAGGGTCTAGACGCGCACTAAGAAAGGGTTTCCGAAAATTCGAAATTTTAGGGAGGGTTTTGGGGGGTCAAAGTTACTAAATCACGATTTATCAAAACCTACCGAACGTATTGGAATGAAATTTGGTATGTAGTTTCCTCTAGGGCAATAGATGCTCGCTAAGAAAGGGTTTCTGAAAATTCGAAATTTTAGGGGGGTTTGGGGGGGTCAAAGTTACAAAATCACGATTTCTCTAAAACCATTGAACGGATTTTAATGCAATTTGGTATGTAGTTTCCTCTAGGGCAATAGATGCTCGCTAAGAAAGGGTTTCAAAAAATTCTAAATTTTAGAGGGGGTTTTGGGGGTCAAAGTTTCTAAATCACTATTTATCAAAACCTACTGAACGGATTGGAATGATATTTGGTATGTAGTTTCCTCTAGGGCCAAAGATGCTCGCTAAGAAAGGGTTTACAAAATTCAAAATTTTAGGGACGTTTGGGAGGGTCAAAGTTACAAAATCACGATTTCTCTAAAACCATCGAACGGATTGGAATGAAATTTGGTATGTAGCTTCCTCTAAGGCCCTAGGTACTCGCTAAGAATGGGTTTTAAAAAATTAGAAATTTTAGGGGGGTTTGGGGGGTCGAAGTTACTAAAAAGAAACACCGAACGGATTGGAATGAAATTTATTATGTAGCTTTCTCTAGGGCCCTAGGTGCTCGCTAAGAAAGAGTTTAAAAAAAAATCGAAATTTTAGGGGAGGTTTGGGGGGGGGTCAAAGTTACTAAAAATCCCCATAAGAAATACATATTGTAATATATTTATTGATATAATATATTTTTTGTTAATATACATTTAACTTTGATTTGTCTATCCGTGCAAAGCCGGGTCGGGCCAGCTAGCCCAATAGCCGGGCTTAGGGTAATCTATATATAAAAGCGAAATACCACTCACTCACTCATCACTATTTCTCAAAAACTACCGAACGGATTGAAATGAAATTTGGTATGTAGCTTCCTCTAGAGCCATAGGTGCTCACTAAGAAAGGGTATGAAAAATTTCGAAATTTTAGGAGGGGTTTGGGGGGATCAAAGTTACTAAAATCATAATTTCAGATCTTATATTATTATGACAATAGTGCTTTTATTATTTAAGATCTATATATATAAAAGCCAAATACCACTCACTGACTGAACACTTAAAAAGAATAGAATTACGTTAAAAAGACTGAAAATACCAACCACCACGGGCAACGCCGTACGGGTCAGCTAGTAATATTTATATTAGTGAACACGATTGTTGCATAACATAATGTAACATAAATATCTAGTAAATAAATTTGTTCCTTCTGAAATCATGGCCTCATTTCTACACGAGGAGTAAAAAAGCAACCTTCAACTAGCACGGTAGGGTCGGCACTGCGGGAACGACAGTGCTCTACCTTGCAACATCACGCGCAGCTTCCCGTGTGCGCTTGCGCACAACAGCCAAACACCACGCCGAAGGAACTGTGTTGCGTTCCATACAAATATTGTTGTATCTTTTTCATAAACTGGGGTTGGCTACTGACTTTAAGCTTAAAGATTATAATTTAAAAAGAATATTTAAAGAAAAAAGAATCATTATATTAAACGTTATCTTCGTGCAGCTTCCTGTTATGCGCACACAGCCAAAATCCACGCCGCTGGAACTGTGAAGCCCACAGTTCCATACAAGATTTTTCTATCTTTTTCATAAACTGGGGAATGGCTACTGACATTACGCTTAAGAGTCTGCTCCAGTAAACGAGATAGCAACCGGAAAGGCAAGCTTTTCTGCAAGATTCTCTCTATAGCCGTATCTAAACAGTGCAATTTCTTGCAGCTGAGCGCTTTGACATTGCCTCATTTCAAACCATTTTATAAATCCATCTTTTGTAATTGAGTGCTGAAAAAAAAAATGAATTTTCTTTGTACAATTGCGGATCCGGCTTGAGTTTCACTTTTAATTATACATTTTTTATTGTAAAAAAAAGTTCAAACTTAGTACTTCAAAAATGTCAATTACGGGACAAATTAAAAAAATTTTAAAAATGTGAAACGCAAAACGGGTGCGTATTGTGACTGTGCTTAAAATGAGACCTTGCAAACAATTTGAAAATAAAAAATAAACGAAATAAGTAGTTTGAAATTTAACATTGTTCTTATGGGATAAAAATCTAATATGGCTGCCACTACAGCAGACCCTTAAGGACTATAGCTATATTGTATAAGTATAAAGAAAGAAATAAAGAAAAGTGGACTTGTTATATTAAATGTTGTCGATAATAGGCTACCAAGTGGAAATAGGAGGTGTTGCAATTCCACAGTTCCTACACGCGAACCGCCACTGGCCACGATAATACTAACAAGTTAAGAGAGCTGAATCCGATGTCCGTTATAATAACCGTGGGCTGGGAACAGATACAATGCAGGGCCGTGCACCCCCACTCCCCCACCCCTCTAAGCACTAAGAAATTTAATTTATTATCAATTAATGAAAAATGATAATAATTCGGACAAAGTTTTAACTATCATAAAACGTATGAGGAGGATGTGTAAATGTTTGATTGTGGAACCCTTCAAAATTACCGTCGGCCGACGCCAACAACTAGGGATAATAGCAGCGTAAATAGTGACAACGAACATTTACGGGTGGAACCGAGTGTACACGATTCGTTTAAGTCAAGATGTGCTGTATGCCAGAGCCCTGGCTGTATGCTGTATACAGTTCTTGTATAGCACCAGTATCCGCCCGCGGTTTTAAGAGTTTTCGTTACATCAAATCTTTATTTCGTAAATCGATTCTATTCATTGTTTGAGCACTGTAGTTTTACTACAGTAGAGCAATCTATTTTGAAACATAGGAATTTAGAATTTGATTTGAATATAAACTATTGTTCATATATTTGTAAATAGCAATAAAGAAAAAAAAACTTTGTTAGCCGTTAATTTCGCTTCTGTGTTGTTTTTATCTAATTCCTATTATGTTTGCTTTAATTTTAACTTGTAAGAGACTTCATTGCAATTAGAATCTGGTGTTTACTCTATAAATCTGTAACTCTATGTTAAAAGTATAGATTGTTCATAAAGTCCCTTTAACCCCCATTATTTTTGTTACTGGAAATAAGTTAAAAAAACTTTGTATATGTCTTGTGTTGCATAACAGGACACATTTTTTGACATATCTAATCCACTATGATTTTCGCGACTTGGGGGGGGGGGGGGAAGGGGATTCGCCTAACAATTTCAAATATGAAGATAGGTCATGAAATACAACATTGAAAAGCTTATTAAAAGATAAACACAATGGCGCAAACTAGAACTTAATATCTTACTACGTTTCAAAGTAATGGACAATCAAAGTTCTTGAAAATTATGAAAATGATATGATGATTCATTAAATAAACGTATATACTGCTTGTGAGAGATTTCTTAAAGCTTGTCCATAAAAAAAATCATTTCAACCTTCATTTGAGCGATTCATTTGTAAAAAGGCAAAACTGAGTACTATCACAACAAATATCAGAAACAAAATGAGGGAGGTATTGCTATCCTAGCAGTACATGAAAAGTGGTGCTTATCAGTTACGCATACAGTAGAGAAAGTCAGGAGCAAAGGTCAAGGGTTGTACTCCCGGTTCCATTTACATTCCCCCCCCCCCCCCCAAGTTTTCCAAGTACACATACAAACTCAGATAAATTAGTGGTACCGTACTACATTTATTTACAGTTTATATGTTTTAAATGTGTTACGTTTTAACCTCAACCTACAACTTATTTATTTCTAATGTTAACAAATTAATAACCTGCTTTGATATTAATAAAAAATATATAATTTTCCAGGACTTTGATTGTCCATTACTTTGAAACCAAGCAAGATACTAAGCTCTAGTTAGCGTCATTCTGTTTCTCTTTTAATAAGCTTTTCAATGGTGTATTACATGACCTACCTTTACATTAGAAATTTTTAAGCCGTCTATCCCCCTCAAACCCCCCAAAATCATAGAGGTTTAGATATATAAAAAAAGTTATCCTGTTATGCATCACAAGATATACAGGGTGATTTTTTTAAATGGGCCACCATTGGCATCTCAGAAACTATAAAAGTTACAACAATCTTTAAATGGGGGACCTTCCCTACTTTTTCCCATACATTAAAAATACAATATTAACATTTCCAAAAACTCCGCCATTTTTCCAATATGGCGGCCAACTTCATTTTTTCAAACGGAAACCCCTATTTTTTATGTTGAATTTCGATTGGGGACACAAATTTAAGACATTTTTATTCTTTTGTATTTTTTCCTAAACCCAACCATTTATGAGCTACGGCCTCTCAAAAATTTTCTATTTTATGTGATTTTTTTAATTGGGCCACCATTGGGATCTCAGAAAGTATTGATTTTACAGCAAACTTTAAACGGGGAACCTTTCCTTGTTTCATGAGAAATTTAATAATATGTAGTTAAAATATTTCTAAATGGCCGCCATTTTCCAATATAGCGGTCAACTTTGAAATTTCTAATGGAAACCCCTATTTTTTATAACGGATTTGGATTTTAAATGCAATTTTAAGACGTTTTTATTCTTGGTGTTTTTTGTATAAACTTAACAGTTTAACCGCTAGGAGCGTTGAAAATTCAGTAACTCTTATTTTAACAATTAATTATTATTAGAGGCATGGTTTACCATTTATTTGCAAACAATAAAATTTAATGCAAAGTGCAATATCTTGTACAATGGAATGTTAAAAAGCTGTTGCAATTTGACAAATACTTTATTTTATACAAAAAACGTACTTAAATTACTGTTAAAAAATCGCTAACGCAACCACTGTGTATTGTGTGAAACTTTCAGCGCTCCTAGCGGTTAAACTGTTAAGTTATAAAAGAAACACCAAGAATAAAAACGTCTTAAAATTGCATGTAAAATGCAAATCCGTTATAAAAAATAGGGGTTTTCATTAGAAATTTAAAAGTTGACCGCCATATTGGAAAATGGCGGCCATTTAGAAATGTTTTAACTTCATATTTTTTAATTTCTCATAAAACAAGGAAAGTTTCCCCATTTAAAGTTTGCTGTAAAATTAATACTTTCTGAGATCCCAATGGTGGCCCAATTAAAAAAATCACAAAAAATCGAAAATTTTTGAGAGGCCGTAGCTCATAAATGGTTGGGTTTAGGAAAAAATACAAAAGAATAAAAATGTCTTAAATTTGTGTCCCCAATCGAAATTCAACATAAAAAATAGGGGTTTCTATTTGAAAAAATGAAGTTGGCCGCCATATTGGAAAAATGGCGGAGTTTTTGGAAATGTTAATATTGTATTTTTAATGTAAGGGAAAAAGTAGGGAAGGTCCCCCATTTAAAGATTGTTGTAACTTTTATAGTTTCTGAGATGCCAATGGTGGCCCATTTAAAAAAATCACCCTGTATACAAAGTTTGGTTCACTTATGTTCAGTATCAAAAATAATAATTCGACCACGCAGCTGAACCGCTGACGTGAGTTGAGCAAATTTCCAAAATTAAGTTTATATTCTTATGTTTTAGGGTTTCAACCAACAATTTGGGAAATAGGTCTACTCACCACGGTGTTGAATAGCGGCCTCTGCGTACGAAATATATTAGTAGAATTTGTTTGCGCCTAAGCCTCCAGCTTCGACTCATGCGCTCTTTCGTTACACTCGCAGTGGAAGAACTCGCTTTGCGAGTTTGCACCTCGATCTTGTGGCCAAGGGTTATGAGCTTCGCTTCGCTCGCAGGGTAAAAACACGTCTATCGGCCTCGGATGAGAAGATAAAATCCACCACGTACTTTTATGGTATTTTAAGTTTTTATCGATTTTGGAGGAACCAATCAAGCTATAAAGTCGCGTAAAAAAACAAAATGTGCAGAATAGCATCCTACATTTACATCTTAAAAAAAACTCTTAAAAAAAATAGTTTTCGTAGGAAAATTTAAAAAAATAATTACTTCTGGTCAAAAAACGTACTTCTGGTTGTTACATTTTTTTGACTAACAAACTCGTCCGAGCGACGTACACAACCAACATGTGTACCAAAATTGGACCAAATCGGACTTAAAATGCGGCCGCTAGAGTGCGAACACATATATATATTTTTATATGAATTTTAATGACACCCCAAAACGTGTTCTGGGGATCATGATCGGTGCTCATTTGCTACTCCTGACCTTAGGTCTTATCATAAGAGTCACTGCAATAGCTCATTTTTCCAATGGAAATTCGCTAATAAAGGGGGTTAAAGAGACTTAATGAACACTGTATATATTTATTATAGGGCTAGACATACAAACGCCATTTATTCCTTATAGAGGCATTTGCAGTTTGCATTTATTGAGCAAATAAACCTTACCATCAACAAAAAACTAGAAGTTATACAACTATTATGCCTGTATTTATATGTTGTTCATATCTGTGTTAGTTTTGTTCCTTTTGTTTATATTACTTTTATATTATACATGTCATTTTAAATGTATTATTTGTATAAATACTTTTAAAGTGTTTACTACTACTCCTTAAATCTAAGTAAAGAAAAACGCGTAAGATGTCACCAGTATCTGGATATTATACAATAGTTATTAGTATTCTGAAAATATGCCTAAAAGGGCGCCTCCTCTAAATCATTTCCCCCCGCCCTCTACAGTGGTTCAGCACGACCCTGATACAATGCGGTCATAATTCAACGGAGTCTAAAAAACTACTAACTTACCAATTTTGTAATATTTAAACGTTTTTAATAAAACCAACAGATATCATTCACCGTTGAGAGAGCATACTAAACTAGGCCGCGGATTGTATTAAAAGACGCAGTAATGGTGTAGGCCTACATTAACACGCAGTTCCCCCTTGCTTTCGTCATCGACAGACCAAACGTCGATGAAAGACTGAGCGGAGCGCGGGGCGGACGTTGAAGGGTAAGCCTCAAGCCTCGACGAACGATATGACGTGAACACAAAAGCTAAATAGGTTTCAGAATCGGGTTTGTGAGAATTAATATTTGCAAATTGTGTGACAAATTTAGGGTGGAATTAATGTATAAGACCACCCAAGCAACGGAGTGTCAGTGTATGGGAGCACTGTACTGGAACAAACTGTAGTGGGCAACCAACCGGAATCTTATTATCATAATTTGTGAATGATTTCATTAAACAATCATCTGACACTAAAAGCATCTCTCTGTCTCCCTCTCTCTCTCACTCACACTCTTTCTCTCATCCCTTCTTTGTCTTTCGCGCTTTCTCTCTTTTCTGTGAATTTATTTAGTTACTGTACTTATATTTAGTTGGGATTTTCAATAATTTTGTATGTGTATTTTCTAGAATTGATTGATTGCCTTAAAATCCAATATAATACTCATAATATAAGCTGTTTTGTTCTGGCAGAATGACTGACAGACATTGACTCAACGTACAGCAAAACTACTTAAGATACAAATACAAAAATTTGAAGGTATATTCTTATGGGGTTACAGACGCACACTAAGAAACAAAGCCGTAGCCAGGAAAACTTTTCTGGGGGGGGGGGGCTCAGGTCAAGACCGGGGATTTGAATTTAAACATTTTTAACACGTTTACTGCTAAGGACGCACATGTGAACTTGACACTGAACACTATGAGAAGCGGCCGACGCACAGTGCATTGCACGCCAACCCCATATGGGAGTATTTTCAATACACAATGCGTTGCGTGCTTCGCACGCCAACCCCCGTATTGGGAGAATTTTCAATACACAGAGCATTTTTGTTAGAATAAAGTATTTTTGTTAAACCTTCATAGTTTTCTTATCTATAGGCCTATATATAAAAGCGAAATACCACTCACTCACTCACTCATCACGATTTCTCAAAAACTACCGAACGGATTGAAATTAAATTTGGTATGTAGCTTCCTCTAGGGCCATAGGTGCTCACTAAGAAAGGGTTTGAAACAATTCGAAATTTTAGGGGGGGTTTGGGGGAATCAAAGTTATTAAAAAAACTATTTCTACAAAACTACCGAACGGATTGGAATGAAATTTGGTATGTAGCTTCCTCTAGGGCCATAGGTGCTTACTAAGAAAGGGTTTGAAAAATTCGAAATTTTAGGGGGGTTTGGGGGATCAAAGTTATTAAATCACGATTTCTTCAAAACTACCGAACGGATTGGAATGACATTTGGTATGTAGCTTCCTCTAGGGCCATAAGTGTTCACTAAAAAAGGGTTTTAAAAAATTGGAAATTTTAGGGGAGTTTGGGGGATCAAAGTAACTAAAAATCTAGATTTCTCCAAAACTACTGAACGGATTGGGACGAAATTTGGTATGTAGCTTCTTCTAGGGCCATAGGTGCTAACTAAGAAAGGGTTTTAAAAAAAATCGAAATCTTAAGGGGGGGGGTTCAAAGTTACTAAATCACGATCGCATTTATTTCACCAAAATATTTATGCAATAGCGAAGCAAAGCCGGGTCAGCTAGTTTTAGATAAGATCAAGCTCACAAGAGAGTAAGGCTGTAACCTACTGCATCCATGTATATTGTACGTCGTAGTTTAAACTAGTAAATCTAAATATCAGTATGCATGCAATGCAAAATGATGTAAAATATGTTGCTTTATCCTCTGTTGTGTTGTCTATTTTATAATTTAATTTGCACTTTTTAAACCTGGTATTAATTTTAGTAGCCTACTAAATTTCGGGATTTGGGGGGCGGGTTGACCCCCTAACACCCCCCTGGCTACGGCCTTGCTAAGAAAGGATTTTGCAAAATTTGTATTTGAAAGCATAAAAATAGTGACATTTCAGGGGTACACTCCCAGCCCTATAACACATAAAACAGGTGTTCGGATCAAACACTTATCAACGCATGTTTGTTTACATGCATTAATATACTAACCAACTTAGCAAATTTAGTAGGTTAGATTAACAAACTAAAAGCAAACACAATAAAAAATCAATGATAAAAGCTTACTGTTTTATCATTTAATTCAAACATCTGTTGTTATGTTACTTATTATAACTATTCATTTCTTTGAATCGTATTTCCTGGACAATTATTGTAAATTTTTTAAATTAATTCACTAACCTTCAAATGGTCCTATTAATTTCCCCTCTACTGCTGCTGGGTCTTACTAGTTTGGACACAAACATCTGTCATTGTCGAAGACGAACATTTCAGATGATAATCACATAACACAAAACACTAGACAACACATAAAAGTATAAACACGTAATATTTACCATTAAAGGGTAGTTAAATAATTAAAATGGGACATAGCTTTCCACACAAGTACTTGCTAGACGACGCAATTCAAGACGACCCGCAAGTACTTGTGTGGAAAACTATATTTAATTATTTAACGATCCTTTAATAATAAAAAAATTAAACTTTTATGTGTCGTGTAGTGTTTTGGGTTATGCGATTATCATCTGAAATGTTCGTCTTCAACAATGACAGAGGTTTATGTCGAAACTAGTAAGACACAGCAGCAGTAGAGGGAAAATTAATAGGACCAATTGAAGGTTAATAAATTAATTTTTTTTAATATTATAATTATTTTTACAAATTAAAAATAACAATAAATAACAACACTGTAAGCTGCAAATAGAATTAAGATTGTTTTCAATGTCGTTTTATACGAGGTATTCAGTATATTAATTCAT
>JAGFPH010022882.1:0-12299 GCA_018207615.1 Philaenus spumarius
CCCATCTTAGGCACAGCCTTTGAGGGTTTCGATTGGCAGTTAAAGGGATTTTCATTTCATTTGTAAAGCATACATTTGTCATTTTTAAAGGGGTCACCATTGGTACCTTGTAAACTATAAATCTGACAGCAAACTTTGAATGGGGAACCTTGCCTTTTGTTTGAGAAATTAAAAAACAAGTAGTTAAAATATTTGTAAATAGCCGCCATCTTCCAATATGGCCGTCAATTTAGAACACAATGAATTTTGTGATTATTTTGGATTTTACAAGTTATTTTAAGTCTTTTTTGTTCCTGACTTAAAAGTTAGAGTCAGGTGTTTTTTTTTTATACGACTAACTGTTTCAAAGTTAGAGGGGTATAAAGTTTTAGAAAAAACCTATCTGAGCGGAAGATATTTTTGTATGGGAACGTTTTGAACCAATGAAAACGCTCTAACCTTTTAAAAATTTTTGTTAACGGTTTTTGTTAATTTTTTAAAACCATAAAACAGAGGAACTAAGTGACAAAACTAAACATTTTTTACTTGACAAATTAATCTGTGCCGGTAACATATGCTATTTCCTCAGTAAAGGGCAATGTATTTATGATTTTAATTATTATATTATCTTAAATTTAATTTGCTATTGCTTATAGGTGCTTATGTTTAAAAAAAAATTAAATAGTGTGCTTAAGACCACACGTTGGAAGTGATAACTTCTATGACCAATTTATATTTTTTTGTCCGTACTAATATTAGAGGAGGAGGAATAAGGATAAAAATACATATAACACAAATATCATATATATATATATATACATACATACTATATCTCGAGCGGTGACGGTCGCGAGTTTGATGCTTTTTCCTCTCCCAATAAGAAGTGCTATGTAGTATATTCGCGTTGCGTACATATATATATATATATATATATATATATATATATATTTATAATACATTCTATATCTCGATTGGTAACGGTCGCGAATTCAATGCTTTTTCCCCAAGCAAAAAGTGCCCAACGCCGCTAAAGAAGTTTTCACTTCAAAAATAAATAACCAATAAAATAATATGAAATATGATTTGTTCTTTCTGTAAACTACCAACTGAAATTAATAAATACACAACTGAAATCAATTATAATCATAAGAAATTCTTTTGTTATTACACACAAAACTTGAAAAAAGTTTAATTTTTCAAATCAATAATACGACACAATAATTGCATATTGATGTTTTTAGAAAGTGCAGTAACTTCTGTTGCTTATGCGCACTGTTGATTCCTAGTGGCGGGAAACATCAACTGATCACGATACAATCAGTAATCTATATACAGATAATTTAACCACTTACTGCCGCTTTATGCTTCCGATATTTTAGGTTCCCGCAACGACTACTGCAATGCGGCATTTTTCCCTTGTTTAACTTAATTAATGTTTTAGTACAAGCGTGTACAACACTTTTGTGAATGCGTTAAGTGTGGGCAATTAATTTAAGAAATAATTCTTCCTAAATTACGGAATACATAGTTGTTGAACAGATATTTTATAGGCCTAGTTATTAGAGTCTTTGTGAAAATCCATCCTACTGTTAAAGGCTTGTAACTCCTTAAATGCATGACCGATTATGATAACACTTTCGAGCAATAAATTAAAAATATTTTCGCATACCACGTGAAGTTTTGTGTTTTCAATATCAGCAAATATTGACATTTTAAACTGTATGTCGTGTAATTCTGCTCGAGTAATGCATTGAGCCCGATGGACGGAACCGACCTTGAGATGGCTGACCGTAAACGCTAGTTAGGTACTACACTGAGCACTACTTGTAAGTGATTATGTTCTTTCAAATGGCAATCCGATATTTACTAGTAGTAAAGTGAATACAACTTGCATAATAAGTAGAAAACAAAAGTCTACTTAGAGTATTAATCTTTTAAGTAGTCGAATCAACTCCTATAAAAGTAAGTGTACGCACGTCCGTGAGTAATAAAATAGTATGGCGCGTGCGCTAGGTTGCATTGTTTGATTTATTCGCTAAGAAGTAACAGCTGATTTCGTTAAAAAAAAGTAAAACTGATTGCGGGTGTTGATCGCAAAGGTTTTTTGCAATATCTCTTTTTGCAACTGAGTAAAAAATGTATAAAGTTTACTATTTTTTTACTATTTATATAATACGTTTATGAAAACAATAAAACGGTTTTTGAAAACAGTACTTATCACAGTACTCCAAAGTGAAACCAATTTTGTTTAATTTATTCCACGAATTAACGGGAAAAAATGACTTATTCTGCTTTTATGGGAATCAGATTTAATATGGCGGCCATTGAGCCCACCCCTTACCTTAACTATTTGAGATATAAATTGTCGCAAGGTTTAGCATCCCTGTAACTGATGATTCTAAAAATCGTGTATATACCCACTAGTAATTAACTTAAATAGTAATTGTATAATGTATTTTTGAAAAAATCATGGAAATATAATAAAAAGTCATCACTGTCTGTGCGCATCCAATTCTCTTATATGGTCAAACGCTCTAAGATGTATTGCTTACTGATAAAATACATTTGATAGTAAAAGGTATCACATTTTTTTTATTTATTAATTTTTATTTTACTCTTTGTTCTAACATATTTTAATACGAGTAAAAGCTATCAAACTAGTTACATGTTCACTTAATTTAATCCATAACCTTCCATTGTTTTCTGATCCTCACACATATATAAACAATACAAAACTTTATTCTTAAATAAATTAATTTTCATAGAATTAGTTAAACGTTTCGGCCTACATTTCGTGTCTTGCTGTTGTCTTTCTATTTTTCATGAAACATCTCATAAACTTATAAATATCACTAGCTGACCCGTACGGCGTTGCCCGTTGTGGTTGGTATTTTTAGTCTTTTTAACGTAATTGTATTCTTTTTAAGTGTTCAGTCAGTGAGTGGTATTTGACTTTTATATATAAAGATCTTAAATAATAAAAGCACTATTGTCATAATCAAAAAGATCTGAAATTGTGATTTTAGTAACTTTGATACCCCCAAACCCCTCCTAAAATTTTGAAATTTTTCATACCCTTTCTTAGTGAGCACCTATGGCCCTGGAGGAAGCTACATAGCAAATTTCATTCTAATCCGTTCGGTAGTTTTGAAGAAATCGTGATTTAATAACTTTGATAACACCAAACCCCCCTAAAATTTCGAATTTTTTAAAACCATTTCTTAGCGAGCGCCTATGGCCGTAGAGGAGGCTACATACCAAATTTCATTCCAATCCGTTTGGTAGTTTTAAAGAAATCGTGATTTAATAAATTCTATCCCCCAAACCCCCCCCCCCTCAAATTTCGCAACTTTTCAAACCCTTTCTTACTGAGCACCTATGGCCCTAGAGGAAGCTACATACCAAATTTCATTTCAATCCGTTGGTAGTTTTTGAGAAATCGTAATGAGTGAGTGAGTGAGTGAGTGAGCAGTATTTCACTTTTATATATATAGATATGTAACCTATATAATATGTTTTTATTTAAAGTTAACACACTTTATAGCACACACTTTTAAAATTAAAATAAGATCTTACCCTCCCCATGAAATATAAGCCCTTTGCCCAGATCTGGCGCATGTTCTTTGAATTAGGCCACATGCAATAATCCCATCAGTTGTGACTCAGTGATTTCAATTTATCACATTACTTCCAAGGCTGAAAAACACAGATAGTAATGACGGATATATTTTGTACGGATTTATTTATTAACATATATCAGCTGTCAAGCAGTGACTTTGCTTTCTCTGTCCATAGTAGGAGGCAGAGGGAACTCATTTGAAGGGTTTGACAACTAAAATACTGCATTTATTCGAACAGAGTGTTTCAAAAGTTTGTGCTCTATAATTCACCCGATAGTACGTTACATAATTGACAGTAAAACAGTTTTAATACTAATAGGTTCTAAAATGATTGTATAATTTTATCCTTCTCGTTTTTATTAGCGAATTTCTGTAGAAATGGTGAGTTATTCCAGTGACTCTTGTGGTGGGACAGTGGTGAATGAGCACCGATGATGATCCACAGAACACGTTTTTGGGTATCATTATGATTGTATTCACACTCATATGTATATATATACAGAGGGATACAAAAGTCCTGCAGCCCATTTACATTTTGAACATTGTTGCTCCTATCAACTCTGTAACATATTCAATTACAAAAAACTTTATTACTATGATTTCAAAAAAATTATGCGTCATCTTGAATTTAACTTTTTTAACGGAAAGTTGGGCATGAGATACATAATTTCGATGTAGAATTTCAAAAGAAACCCAATGGTGAAATTTGCTCATCCGTAAATTTAACCGATTAAAAATGACGGCAAAAAAACGAATGAAATCGTGTCTTTTGATTTTGCCCCATTTTGCTGTACTATATATATATATATACATTTTTTAGAATATTAATTATTATTCATTTTTGATTCAAAATTAAATAAGCCAAAAAACTAAATTTGGAAGTATTTTGGTGTACTACTCGAAATCAATGTTGAAAAAATCAAATGGCTGTAACTCAAACACTTTAAATATCATGGTAAGTCATGCGGCATTTCTTTTTAAAAAGTATTTAAAACACAAGAAGAAACACTTTGCTGGCCATGGAACTGGGCCTCATTGGCCAATAAATTTTTCTCGGTAGATATTACCAACACGGGTTATAACATTCACACTAAAAAGAGCTGGTTCTCCATCCATCATGAACCTTAAAAAAACATTAAGAGGGACATTCTCCAATAATGTTTGAAGATCAGTCTTCAAAAAGTGTAAGTTACGCTTAATTTTAAGAATCTAATACTTTACTTCTACAGAAAATTTGTGTATTATTGACAACTATCTGGAAATTATGTTTTTTGCTTTTAGCCTAGACTCGGTTATCTTTTGACCTACGCGAAATATAAAAAATCTTTTGTTTGTTATTATAAAATGTACGTCCTTAATTTCCTCAAATTGTTTTGTAAAGTGGTCTTAGAGATATTTGACCTTACCATTTTTAAATAGCCGCAACTTTAAAAATACACGAAAGAACGTTCTGGGTTTTCGTACAATTGTACAAGGTGACTTAATAAATATGCTCACCAATTTGAGACCTATAACTTTCCTATTTCCAAAGGTGTAAAGTGTTTATCTTTAACACAAAACAAAATGGCAGATAATTTGAAAAGTAAACATTTTAGGACTTATGTTTATTGAAACTTGTTTTTTTATTATCACCTATATAATAAATAGCCTGGTGAAATCATAGATATATACTGTACTACTAAGACTGGATCGCTGACTCCGAGTTGCGAGAACAAGCCGGCGCTCTCAAGTTACCCCCACCACTATAAGGGCTCCGCTGTGCAGCGATAGCATTGAGAGGCTGGCATTGTTTCGTATGTTAAACACTGTATAATCACATGCCACCACCGCCATTCCTTTAAACTAATGATTTTTGTTATGTTTCATATTTACACTTACAGTCATTAGGGACATACCCTAGACGCTGTTACACCTCCCCTGTGAGCAGTTTGGGGAGAGGGGGATGGTTTAGTGGGTAGTGGGTCCGCGCGGCAGTGGATCGAGTCCCACAGTACCGCCTTTGAGTTATATATTCAATGGTACCGCTCTGACTGAGAGGTCTGCGTAAGAGCATTCCACCGCTTCCCCCCCCCCCAAAAAAAAAAAGAAAAAAGTCTAACAACTGTCCCAGAGTTTAGTTTAGACTTTTAATACTTTTGGTAGCCTATATCATAATTCTGTATGTTTATAATAACATATAAATAGTAGGTCCTACATTCAAATATAAACCATTCATAAGAAGCCAAAGTACGTGTTCACTATCCCAGGCTTCATTTAAAAATATAGTATGTAAACATATATAAATTTGTTACATCAATTAAGTTGTTTTAAACAATCGAAATGAAACCATTTAAAAATATAGATTTATAAGTTCTAACGTATAGTCTTTAGTCACAGTATGTTTCCAGTTTGTAAACATATATAAAATACGTAGTAGTGCAGTACTATAGTATATTTATAGTTAGGGTTACAAAAACAAGTTAACTGTGTCTTTAAAAAAAATAGTCCTTTATTGTTGCAGTACATTAAATCATTACATACATAGGCTACTTGGAATGGAATTACAGGCCTACGTGTGACTGGACAAAATAATCTTATTTAATTTCTGTCGTACGCCTGTAGAGGCAGTATTTTCTGCGATGGTTGTTTTCTTTGCGAAATCAATTATTTAAAACGACAAAAATCCAATCGACCTTTATTAGTTTTAATTCATGGGTTTCCTCTCCAATTCCTACTAACTCCGAGTGTTCACGGAATACATTACCGCTAAACTGATTTATACCACAATTTATGCACCTTTTCATGTCAAAACTCAAAACTACTCATATTTATCATAACCTTTCAACTCTTTATTGTATACAGTTAATTATGCATTAAAGTCCGTGGGTCTGTGAACTAAAATTTATAAACATGAATTGTCTTTATTAACAATTTATAAACATTAATTGTCTTTATTAACAATTTATAAACATTAATTGTCTTTATAAACAATTTATAAACAAAACGATAAATATAATATTTGCTTTTAGTTTCGTACTAGAGTAAAGTAGGTATAAGTCAACAGAACATTTTGTTTTTCTTACAACTGGAATGATAAACTGCAGCCTTTTAAAAATCGAATATTACAGTCAATGCTGTGTAGAACTGTACCATATTCCAAAATAACAAAAATATACAACTGGCTCCGAAGCGATGGTAAACAAACAGTGGATGCGCCAACTAAATGCAATCACAACAACAACTGACAGACAACGCGGCGGGAAAGCCCTTCCTGTGGTGGGGGCAACAGTGTCACCGCCGCGCCAGCTCGTTCCTATTCAGCGATCCATATTATTCATATCTATGGATGAAATTTCGGGACAGTATTTTCTAAACACTCTGTACATTAAGTCACACAGCACACAGCGCACAGCGCACAGTGCACATCGCACAGCGTACAGCGCACAGCAAGATTGTATTAAAAAGAACGGATAGCAATGTTACTCTCATCTGCGTAGAGTAAAGTGTGCTAAACAGGTAGAGTATATATTTGAACTGTCCAATGACGTCAGCTGGAATGTATTAAGAAACAGATTTTAATAAGTAAGAGTAAATTTGCATTTTCTAGAAACACGAAGGGATATTTTAATATCTAAAATTAAGTTGTTTATAAACAGTACGAGAGAATTAAATGTTTTTTTTTTGTAATTGAAAATAAAACGTTGCTTGAACATTATTAGAAGCTTTGCGTAATTAAGTTTAGATATTTCTTTTGTTTACAGTTTTAGTTGTTTTTAATGGTAGGAGTAAGTTACAAATTACACTTGTGTGTACATAAAGGTATATGTATAATGATTTTCTTTAAATTGTAAAGTTCGTAAAAAGCAATACAAATATTTGTTAAATGATTTTTTTATTCGCCTGTCTTATTAATATTTTAGTAGCATGAGCATATTGCTTCAAAATAAAATTTAAAAAATGTATATATATAAATTCAAAATCTCAATTTGTAATGGTCTGACACTAAAGACAAAAAAAAGTACAATACATATTTAAACTTTATAAAAATACTTAAGGGTTGGCTCTAGCTGTCGGCTATGTTGGCTGACACTCCATAAGAACAATGTTAAATTAAAATCCAAATTTTTTCTTTATTTTTGATCGGATAGTTATGAACGATATGTCATTTTAAAGTTATGGCCTATATGCATGCAAATGGCTTTTTGAAAACTAAGAAAAACATTTTGTTTAATATTTATTATCATTTTAAAAAATTGATTTTTAATATTTTTTTATGTTGTCACTATTAATTATAGCGAAAAATTACCAAGCCATTCGCATGAAGAATTTCGTCCCCAAGAGTTTGGTATTTTTTTTAAACGCTATTTGAACTATTACGGGTTTTAAATGGATTTAGGCTGAGCAATGTCCGTGTAACCTACCGCCACTATAAGGTGATTTTAAATATTTTTTACGTTGTAATATTAATTATACCGACAAATTACCAAGCCATTCGGATAAATAATTTTGTCCCCAAGAGTTTGGTATTTAAAAAAAATGCTATTTGAACAATTACGGGTTTTAAATGGATTTAAGATGAGCAATGTCCGCGTAACCTACCACCGCTATAGGGAGTCGCAGGTTGCTTTCTGTTTTACTAGAGCCGACCCTTAATTTAAAAAACGGATAGCACTATTCTTATATATGTTATTTCTCAAAGATGTTTGTATATGCCCATATCTCCCTTAATCTATATATATAAAAATGAATTGCTGTTCGTTAGTCTGGCTAAAACTCGAGAACGGCTGGACCGATTTGGCTATTTTTGGTCTTAAAATGTTTGTAGTAGTTCATAGAAGGTTTATACGTAAAGAAAAGTTTGAAAAGTTTCCCGAAAAAGTTTCAAATTTGGAAGAAACTGAACAGCATTTATTGTATGAACTCAAAACCATAGCTCACAAAAACAGCTGTTCGTATAAAAAGCTTATGTTTGTTTACATGTATTACCATAACAACATTACTTAGCAAATTTATAATCACTTTAATACTGTTCAAAACCAACAGCTTTTTAAGGTTAGATTGAAAAACTATAGGCTAAACAAACACAAATAAAAATGCTTACAGAATTATTATAATTAAACTCAAACATTGGTTATTAAATATCTATATAGGCCTACTTAGAGATATGCTGTTTAAAATTATTGTTTATATAAATTATATTTTATCTATTATATAAATAAAATAGATAATTTGGCTAATTTTGGTCTTGAATTATTTGTGGAAGTCCAGAGAAGGTTTAAAAGGTGAATAAGTATGAATTGCTGTTCGTTAGTCACGCTAAAACTCAACTAAACATAATTAATTTTAGGTTAGGCCTACAATGAACCAAAACACTTTTATTTACAACCAATTTCTCTAATTTAGAATCGGGTTATTATTCTTCAAAATCCAACAGCTGTTTTAGGTTAGATTGACAAACAACACTAACAAAAATCAACGAAAAATACTTACTGTATTATAATTCAATTCAAACATCGGTTGTTACAAATCTATTTACTTACACATATGCTGTTTAAAATATTGTTTATATAAATTATATTTTATCTATGAATTGTTTAATACTTTTCAAATCATATTACCACTGTTAAAAATAATAATAATAAAAAATTTGTTACCAGGCATAACCATAAACATACATGAGTTTAAACATAATTATATCAAACACTAAACAAACAATATGAATGCAACTAAAAGCCATTAAAAGATCACATTCTTATCTTTATTTTGATATAAAATTGTATATTTAAATACTAAACAGTATCTTATACTAATTAGTCCTATAAATTTAAAATTAGAAACTCTATTTGAACCACTTTGTTACATCCAGAATTTTAACACTAATGTTACTGAAAAATAAACAAACAATCTGAATGAAACAAAAGCCATTAAAAGATTACATTTTTATCATTATTTTGATACATAATTGTATATTTAAATACTAAACAGTATCTAATACTAATTAGGCCTATAAATTTAAAATTAGAAACTCTATTTGAACCACTTTGTTACATCCTGAATTTTAACACGGATATTACAAAGTGATTCAAATATATTTTCTACAACCCACAGCTGATTCAAACCTCTTTTCCATTGTTTTACTTTTGTTTTCCCCGCGATCTTCAGTTGTTTATTGTCAGTCGAATTGTGATTATGTTTTTAGTTCATCGCAATCTATATATATAAAAATTAATTGCTGTTCGTTAGTCTCGCTAAAACTCGAGAACGGCTAGACCTATTTGGCTAATTTTGGTCTTGAATTATTTGCAGAAGTCCAAAGTTAGTGCTATAAATTGGTATTAATTGGTATTTATTTTGTATGGTTACAAAGAGTGTATCCTTATATCCTTGTGAGTGACGATTACCGCTACGTTTTTGGTTGATCTTTTGTAATAGTGACACTTTACTGCTAAGTGCACGAGAACTTTTCTCACTTTGATTAATTACAATTTACGATGCCAAGGAGAAGACGACCCGACTTAGGCCGTCGCAGTCAATCAAATGTGCGAAGAGCTACCTCACGTGCTAACAGCACTGATGACCAGAGAGAGACAGATCAAGAAAATAGTCGTATTGCTATGTTAGAATTGTGTTCTTCAGTGAGTGTCAATGAAGTAGATAGGCTTAGAATGCAACGAGTTCGTGCACATCAAACACAACAACAGCGAGCACGACATAATGAAATTGAGCGATTCCGCAGACGCAGTGCTCCTGTGATTCTGGAACGAGCTGCATTCCACTATGATCCGGCAATAGATTATTGTGCCGACAAATCAGTAACAATTGGGGAAATGACAATAATTTGTAAATATTGTAAGGCATTAAAATACAGTGATGAATCTACTGGATTATGTTGTGCTGGAGGCAAAGTAAAATTGCCACAATTGGTCCCACCACCAGATCCTTTACGCTCTTTAGTTTCTGGGATTGGAAGTGATTCTAAGCACTTCTTGGCCAACATTCAGAAATATAACAACTGTTTCCAGATGACATCGTTTGGCGCTACACATATAATACTGGACAATTTCATGCCCACTTTCAAGGTAATTATACCATATATTTTTTTAGAATATTCAAGTTTGTATTAAAATATATATCAGAAATAATTATTGGACAAATCTTTAAAAATTACAGATACAAGGACAAATTTATCACTTACTGGGGTCACTGTTACCACTACCAGATACATATCATCAATTTTTACAAATTTATTTTATGGGCAATTCAGATGCGGAAGTTGATAAACGTTGTGCTCACAATCCAACAGTGAAGAGAACCATTGTCCAGGAATTACAAATGTTTCTTCATCAAAACAACAATTTAGTAAACATGTTCAAAATAGCATTGGATCGGATGCCATCTGACAGCCATAATATTGTCATTCGAGCAGACAAAACACCTGCCGGTGAACACACAAGAAGGTTTAATTCACCCACCATTGACGAAGTGGCTGTTGTCATTGTGGGAGAAAATTTACAATTTAGAGATATTGTGCTTCATCGTCGGAATAATGATATAAAACGTGTATCTGAAACACACAGGACTTATGATGCGTTACAATATCCTTTGATCTTCTGGCAGGGGGAAGAGGGATACCATTTTAATATCAAAATGGTAAATCAAGTAACAGGTAACTAGATTGGACAATTTTTAGATTCTTTTCATATTTTCATTGAATTCTTTTCATTGAATTCAATTCATCTAAGTAACAAATTACAAATTTATCATTTTTGATTGCAGGTGCTGAAACCAACAAAAAAAGTTAGTGCTATGAATTTCTATTCATACAGACTCATGATCCGTGAAGGTGAAGTAAATCATATTTTGATGTGTCAACGACTTTTTCATAAGTTTGCAGTTGACATGTATGTTAAAATTGAGACTGAACGATTGACATACATCCGTTTGAACCAACGACAGCTTCGATCAGAGGAATACATTCATCTCCGCGATGCTATAAATGCCGATGGCAATGTGAATAATGTGGGAAGAATGACAATTTTGCCAGCCACTTACATAGGAAGCCCGCGCCACATGCACGAATATGCTCAGGATGCTATGTCATATGTTAGGCATTATGGCCGCCCAGACTTATTTGTTACATTTACCTGTAACCCACAATGGTCCGAAATCAAGAAGGAATTGCTACATAGCCAAACACCAGTTGATAGACATGACATCACTGCCAGAGTTTTTAAACAAAAATTAAAATCTCTCATAAATTTCTTCATAAAGCAACGCGTGTATGGCCAAGTCCGTTGTTGGATGTACTCTGTAGAATGGCAAAAGCGTGGTCTGCCACATGCGCACATTTTAGTCTGGTTAGTGGACAAAATAAGGCCAGATGAGATTGATACCATAATTTCAGCTGAAATTCCTGATGAAACAGTTGACCCAAAATTGCATGCAGTAGTTACCAAACACATGATACATGGACCTTGCGGAGTTTTCAACTACAATTCACCCTGTATGGTCGACGGCAAGTGTTCCAAGCGATACCCAAGAGACCTGATTGCTGAAACCATAACGGGAAATGATGGATACCCATTGTATCGTCGGCGATCAGTTGCAGACAATGGGCGATCGGTAGTTGTGAAGGTAAGAGGACAAAATGTTGATCTAGACAATCGTTGGATTGTGCCATACTCGCCAATATTGTCCAAAGCTTTTGAGACTCACATCAAT
>JAGFPH010022884.1:0-12298 GCA_018207615.1 Philaenus spumarius
TAATTAACATAAGCATTAATCAACGTTTTATGTATTGTTAATTTGGTCTTTGAATATTGTTCTAGTTGTAATGTTATTATTTTTTTTATTTATGCGTTGATAATAGAGAAAAGGTTGTGAGAGAAACTTATTTGCTGTTTGAGATAGTGGGAAAGATCTAGTTATTAGATTTTATCTTTAAATAATTTATCTTAAAACAAGTATTATGTTCTCAAGTAAAACTTAAGCATACTGCTGGTATTAATTAGTTAAATCAAATTAATACAAAATTGTTATGGTATTTCATTACAAATTGAAAGTATTATTTATAAATACTGTTAACGGTTTAGTCTCTTTTGTAAAGATAGGTGGAGTCAAAAGGAACCACCTACTCGCGTTGTGTAAGAATATCTAAAATTCTAACTAACTGGAAATGTTTTATATTTTAGTTATATCTGCTCACAATAAAAGTAAAAAACAAAACAAGTTTGTTGAAAAATAAGAGACTTTAAAATATATTGCGATGTTCCTAAATCTTACAGTTATATAGGTCTATAAATAATGATAATGTAAGTTGGCTACTTTAAATGTTACCTATACGGAGCAAGATATAATTATTACAAAGTTTAATAAAACAAACAAGAAAAACATTTTTGTATGGAACTCATCCGTAGTATGAAAATATATTTTCATTCATGACGAAACTCTATTAATATGGGAGTTTCCTCCAATCCTGGAATCAAGCCTCCATTATTTAAAAATAATAGTGGAACCAAAAATATTAGCGAAAAATTACGAACAAGAATTTTCGTTTTGTGATGCTGTGTACCATGTTAGAAATTCGTACATTCTATTATCTGTTCCCCATCACCAATGTGTAATTATTTATACCGCTAATGCTTCTGTTTTAGTCGTGATTAATATTATTTTTGTAAAAGTTTGAGGTACGAAAACTTTTGTCATTCCAGTCACACTGGCAATTCTAGAGATATCTGTAGATTTTTGGTTAGTAATGATATTAAACCTTTTTTTATCAAATAATAATGCATATTCAATTACTAATATTCCATTAGTTAGCAACCGTTAACTTATCAGTTTTTGTGATTTTGTATTTTTAATCTTTAATACGAGCAGTTAGACTACAATTAATATTCAATTATTAGGAAACATTATCCTTTATTCAGGATTGGTTATATTTTTATTTTTCTGTTAATACGATCCTGTATACCAATTCAGAATGTATGGTTTTGAAAGTTAGTAGAACCAAATTCAATTGCAACAAAACTAGTTTCAATGCAATAGAATCAATACCCCCCCCCCCCCCCTAAGTAACTATAAGTGCTACTTTTGAACGTAAGCAAAGTTGTAAACAAACTAAAACCTTATATACCCAACCTCAAATGCACTACTTTTTAATCATTACTGCCTAATATCCTCTTATTTGGCAAATCCGTTTTATCTTAAGTTCTAAAATCTAATATGATTAAGTTTTTACTAAAATAACAATCAAGTATGTAATGCTATTACATTTTTAAACGTATCTACTGAGTTGTAATTAAATTTTTCCGTCCATAAACTATTAAACAATATGTGTATTGAGTTATATATTTGGGTAATGTTTGTGTAACAATGAAGTTATCACTTTATATTTTACAGGTTTATGAATCGTAAATAATAGAGGAAATCGTACGAAATGTATTTAAAAGTATAAAAATACACAACGCAATAGCTGTACATTGGGTTCTGTAAAGGCAATATCCATCACAATACAATAGATCGATTTCTAATAGAAGCTATCAAAGGGAAAATATCACAATAGGCAACAAGATATTAAGGAATCTGTGTCAGTTATTGATTTTATTTAGTATACCATTATAACTTAAATCGTTACAAAATTCAAATTAATTTTAAAGTTTTATCAATGAATGTGTATGTGCAATTTATAATAACACAAAGAATAATTTTAACTAATAGAACTAATTAATTTAACAAATACACAATACAAATGTTTATAATTCTAATGTTAATAAAGGCTTTGAAATTATTCAGGAAAAAATATTTATAAATAAAAAGAGTAGATATCCAATTAGAAAAATATATACTGTCTTTATAAAATAAAATAAATATTAGATGAAAATATTTCAAAAATATGGCAGTAGTTTTCATAAAATAGATGTAAATTTGAGGTAATTGTTTACAGTTTTGCAACATTAGAATTATTAGTTATTTTCAGTTTTATCATTATTATTTTATATAAAGAAAATTGGATTATTTATATTGTAAAATACTAGTATTAAGTTGTATTAAAGGAAGTTGCTAATTGTTGCTTTATGTTTTAATGTGCTTTATGATGTAATAATTATGGATTATATTAAAATATAAACTTTACGTGAATTCTCCGTGGTTTCAATGCGTAAAAACAAGAACTGTAGAAGGTATGTAATAACACAAACTGAAGAGGAATTGTAAAAATTATTTCTAACCTAAAACCATTTACGTATTACAAATTTCGAATGTATGTATGATTTAGATATTATGGTCACTGTTAAGTAAAATTATGAACAATAATACATTTTCTTGCAAAACACAAAAACGCAAAAGTTAAATATTAGCAAGTTACAGGATAGAGGAGTTAGTTTCTCATAGATGATTTCCACAGTTGGTGTTCTGAACTAAACTTTATATTGTATTCTTTCTTCAATAAAAATTTTCTATAAATAACATGATCACACTTTTACTGCCCTGCAATTATATATAAATGTATATACCATAATTATATTAAGTATTGTATGTTGTTTGTATACATAAGTAGACTTTTTATCCAATGTATAGATAGTTTTTTAAACTGTATGTTTATTGTTATTGTTTGACTTTCCACTGTAAAATTTGTTTATCGCTATATTAAATACGTAACTATTTAAGGATTATTTATTTGAATAGTCTTTAATTTAATAATATTGTACGAGAAAGAAAAGTTTAAAGTGGAAGGTGTTAGATGTTATATTTAAATTCAATTGTTTAATATTTTCTCAACTCGTACAACAATATATTGCAGTAGTGTTATTAGGTGTATTGTATACAGCAAGTACATGTTGTTTAATCGTGTAATTTATATATCTACAATGCATGCAGATGTTAAATTAGATAAGTGGTTATTTTCTATGACTATTCTTTTGGCGATTAAATTTTGGAAAGGATTATTTGAAACTAATTTCTAAAACAACATAACAAAGCACATGTAAACACAATTAAAACACAATTAATTAGTCGTGCTAAACTTATTGTGCCAAAAAGAAACATATTACAAATTGTTTTATTCAATTTAGTTTTTATAGACAAACTGTTTTTACTGGTAAGGATTTTTGTAAAATGATACTAAAAATGTTTAAACCTGTAGTATATTTTGCAGAATTACTGTATATTAATATACTTAACCACGATCAAACTTATATTTAAGTTTTAAATATGTTTTTATTAATTAGTATACTATATTAACTTTATATAAAGGATAATTTTCTATTTATTTAAATACTTTTCTTCCAGCAATATTGTTTGTCTTAAACTCATTAAATTATAGTATATATTACAGACAGAATAAATCAAACTAAAATAAAAAGATATTTGTAACTGTAAAATATAGATCCTGTGCAAACAGTTTAATATAAATTTAAATTTCAAAGAGCTATAAATCACAAATAAAATATAAAATATAGCAATAATTTTATTGTGTAAAGAGCAGCAGTTAATCCGGATAATCGGAATACCAAATATTAATAACCACAAAACCATGTTTAGAGAGGGTTGCTAATGCAAATTAATAGCTGTACTCTGAACGGTGTAACATTTGTCTCTTATGTAGAGAACGCAGATTTTACAGATACCTTTAACTAAAATTGCTGTAAATATAATTTTTATACATTTTATTTGCCTATAGTATTATTATAAATATTTTTGAAATTAATTAAAGATTTTATAATCTTTTATTTTTATTGTATTTTAGTTTATTATTATTAAATTTTATAAAATAAAATATATATATTTTTTATGAGCGTTTTCAGTTCGGATTTTTTATAGACAATTTCCAGTATTTTTTACAAGTAATTTATAACTTTGGTATTTGTGTACTTTACAGTATTAAGACTAAGCATTTCTAAAATAAGTATCATAGTAATTATAAATATTGATTCTATGACGCACGGAATTCACTTGCATCGTTCACATCATAGTTAGAAAACAAATATATTTTGTCTAAGAGTAATAACTATAACTTCAGTCAACATATATATTCCTTTAAAATAAATAAGTATTTATTCATAAATACTAATTCAGTTTAATTCAGTTTTCTCATATGGAAATAAAATGGTAAACATGTAAAGTCAAGTTGGGTGAAGTTTATATTCATCGAGTAGAAACAAACTCTTTACAAAAATGCAAAAATTTAAATAAAAAACAATTATCTTTGAGAAGATGTTGGGAAATAGGTTAAGTTTCCTGTGTGTGAGTTTGTATATTTAAAATTATATGAACAAATGTCTGAAAGTTTTCAAATATTTTTATTCATAAATTAGTATTAATAATAAAGTATTAATTTTGTTATTTCAAAAAGATATCTGCTTTTTATTTAATATTCCCCTTAAATTAATGTATTAACACTCTCTAAATTACATTATTGTAAATATACTAATTAATTTATGTAGTACATTTTTTATAAATGATAATGATTTATTTAGTGTATAAATTATGTATATTTTCAAGACTTTATTTGTTAAGACAGTTTTCCATTTTTAATATTTGTTTCTTGGCTTTTAACTGTAGCATTCCTTCTAAAACGTGACAAGTAAAGCAAATTGTGTATTTGGTTATCGGTTGATAACCATAACCATTCACTACATTATTTAAACAGTAAGAAATTAAATACGTTAAAAGTATTTCTGTGAAACCACATGTGTTCCATTTTTCCATTATGAAAACCAGGAACATGGTTAATATCGTAAGCATTGCTGAATATGTGTGGCGTTAATCCCCGATCATTACATTAAACACACAATCTAGTCCTATGAATATATATATGTCCTATATATATTTCACTTTTTAGCTTAGATAATCGGAATAGATGTAGATTGTACTAAGTCTGATGCATATACAAAATGTGTTTACATATTATTTAATTGCTTTGAAAACAATTTCTAAATATATACAGTAATAATGTTCGCCCTAACTAGTCTTCATTATTTCCTTAAAGTATATACACAGGAATTATTATTTATGATACATTTATTTTAGAAATTGAGGTTTAGAATATTTTTACAATTACAACCTTCCTTCGTTTTAAGACTGTATTAGTGATATTTCATGTTTGTCAGTTAAACCTTTACTGCTACATACTATTCGTTTCTGAAGACAGTAATAACTCCAGGCCGGGCTGATTATGGAGGTGGTTAGTCGGTCAGCATTTATATGTTAACTTATACATTAGTATAGTTACTGAAAACTAAACATTCTATATAAACACTTCTTTAAATTTTACAGAAAGTTAAGAGGTACTACATTTAAATTATTGTATTAGGTTGTAGGGCCTACAGAATATTTTCTTAGTTTTAACATGAAACAACTTTCTTTGTTTTTTTCGAAAACAGTGTTACGTAGCTTTAAAACTAATTGTATTTTCTCAAAGAAAATTTAATGCATAATATTTAGCACGAATATAAAATATTATTTGAATGTGATCTTAGTACAATAAAATAGTCGTAAACTAAGAAAATACCTGCATTAAACACGGAGCTATTTGTGTATACATTTATAACAATGTCGTCATTGGAGCATTACGTTTAGAAAAAAATCCTTTTATTTATTTGTAGTTTATAATAAATGTTTTACATCATTGGCAAAATAATTGAAAAGTATTCTACACAATTTTAAAAATCACATTAATAATGTTTCTAATGCTTTGTAATAGCAAATTATTTTTCGCCTTTGAACCTTAATTGGATTTGAGTTTTAATTAAAAATGAAACGCTTCTAACTTTTAACTCTACGTCAATAGTTTTAATATCATAAAGTAGTGCTTCGTGATAGGATCGCAAAATATGCATTCTAATAACATAGTTTGTATTTATCTGGTTGTGCATGATGTTAGAAGTAAGAGTTCTCGTTATTAAAGCAAGTCATACAAGTTAAATAAATATTACAAGTTAACAAATTTAAAATAGATTGAAAGCAACATATTAATGAACACGCAAACAATCTTATTAGTAGATATAATTAATTACCACGTACGTAGAATTCATAATATGGATTGCATGTAAAATTAACACAAACATAGCCTTATTGATGTCTAGAGTTAGTTAATACTCACAGATCGGCATGTGTTAGGTTTAGTATATAGAACAGATTTAAATTGTCAGAAACTAATATATTATTCAATTACAGGGATCTCATATCAGAAACTATTCTTACAAACTTTATGCATTAAGAAGTTATGGCAAGAAACTAATATTTTCTTGGCGAAAGGAAATATAAACAACTTGGTTTATAAAACTTCTAAAAGAATTCCGAGAATATATGAACTTTATTCATAGGTTTTGTTCGTCTTTGTACGTTTGTTTGATATTGCGCTGAGAAAAATTTAAAAGGTTTATAAACTGTGACACCCAAATGAACTATGCACTAGGCTACATACAGAATCTGATATTAACAACTACGTTTCATTCTTCTAGTTTAACAATACTAGACTCACATTTAATGTTACGTTTTGTTGTTTTATTATTTATAATGACATTGAAAGGAAAATAGCTTGATAACAGTTATAGAATTGTAAATAACGTACATTCTTTACTACTTTTACACATAATCTCGAGATGAATAAAATCACTTAGCACCCCGAAGTAACCCTTAAAACTATTTTATTTTAATCCGACTACAATTTTGTATTGATAATCTTGATTAATATCTCGGTTATACGCTCTGAAGACACATCATGGATTTACAAACAGCAGTTGGTAAATGCAATTTTTTCGAAATTTACTTTATTGCATTTATTGCATAAGGTGCAAATATAGAACATTAAAATGTTTTAAGTGATTTAAGCATAATAAACAAGTAATTTTTTAATTTGGGTATTTGTTTTTAATTGCATTAGAACATATAGTGGACAGCTAGAAGAAGGTAAGTAATTTATCTTAAATTTCCTTTAGTGTGAGTAGGCGACAGTTCTTCCCAAGAAATATTATCCTTGAATAATACCTCTTATTTAACCACTAGCAAAAAGGAATTAAATTTGTATCAATATTTATGTTGAGCCTCGACTCTCTTCAAGATCGTACCATTTGGAGATCGGCTAAACAATATATTTTTGTATAACTTTTACCACCCCTAAATAATGATGGTCTAACCTTATCAGGAACGATTTGTTGTTTTTAAAATTAGAAAATATTCTTTGATTAAAAAAAATAATTTTTGCTCCTTTAAATTCCTTATTCAACTTTATATACATACATATTATTCAAGCAAATACCTATACAAGTTCAACATGATAAAATTTTCTCAAGTTTATAATTTACGATCGCTGACAACTTTTTAAACTCGAGCTGTTGTGAGAGATAGACTTTTCGTAAAGTGAATTTAATTTTATGCAACCAATAATTTCCCCTAATTATTTAATACAATGTTACTATGTCAATGTTGTATATAATATATATGTTTTAGAAGGACGCTGCGTACAATATCTTAGGTGAATTTATTTTGTGCAGAACGCAGTGACGATCTCTTGGAGTATTTTTTCAACTGACGACTTTAACGATGACAGTTTTGGTTCTCCCTCTACAGGGTTGAAAATGTGACCAACTTCGCCGACTTTTTCCTTTTCTTTTTATTCCTTAATTTCTCCATAGCTTCTATGGTTTTTGCAACAAATTGTTTAAGTAATTTTCTCATCTTCGGGTTAAGTTACTCTACTGGTTTATACTTTAAATTTCCAAATTTAGCTTAGTTTATTATTTTGGTTAGTTATTTCTCTCTATTATTTCTCTCTTCTCGGCTATTTGGTTAAATTATGTATTTCATTATGATGTTTCTTTATTATTACTTAAATTTAATTAGAATTTATATTTAATGCCTTTCAATTATAAAAATTAATATTAACCATTATTAACCATCAACTCTAATATTTCAATCTTTCTCTAATGCCATTTTCCCCAGGCCTTTCTGTTCTATATATGACTTAAATGAAATTTTTTTATAAAAGTGAAAAATATATTTTTTTGATTATTTATTACTGCCTTCTTCTGGTTATACATTTTTACTATCAAAACCACCTAAGATTTGCTAATTACATTTTTTGTTTGGCAATATGTTACAAACTCAATTCTACCAAAATATCCAGTTTTAATTTTATTAATATCTAATTTTCCATTGTTCTCTGTAGAACATTATTAATTATGCCTATTCTTGCTGGATTGTCATTCCTTGATTAGGCCTGTCTTAGCAACTTAGATTATTGGTCAATTTTTATATTATATTGAAAAATTAAAATATGCCTTGTGTGGATACCTAGGGTCAGTACGTATAATAATATATTGAGTATAATCTTCCACGTTCTTGGAACAGAATTTTTTTTACAATAATATATCTTTTTTTAATCTGATCATATAAAACATTTGTAATTACATTTGGAAATACTGACATAATAGGCAGTTCATTTTCTTATGTAAATCTCTTTCCATTACAAACCAACAATCAATTGAAATACGTTTAGGAGATACGAACGATCTGCTAATTGAATATGCCTTAGTAAAATATTAATATAAATGTTTCATTATTCTGTATATTTTACTGATTATTGGTTAAAATTTTTAGAGTGTTTTCGATTAAAAATAACTTAACAATTAATAGTAAATCATAACAATAATTCAGAATAAATAAAATGATTTATACCATGTAAAATTCTTATGTTGTAATCATAATAAATAAATTTAGTTATTATATTAAGTGTGCGTATTTTATTTTTATTTTGGTAATATCTATTTACTCAAAAGCACAAATCAGTATACATTACGGCAGCAACTTTATATCGTATAAAAATGTATTAACATTTACACCAGTTTCATAAATACATTAGAAAGGTTTACATATTATTAAAGTTCTTTGAATTAAGCATTATAAGTATATTAATTATTAAAACTCACTCTATACGACATTACATTACACATGCTGGGGTTTTGAGAAATTCAAACGACTCTAAAGACGTTTTAAGACGAACATCTTGAACATTAACATCATTAATAAAAACTATTTTCAAAATTTTTAATATTATTGATATGTTGTATTTTTGCTTATATATTCCAATAACATTTTTATTAGTCAAATATATATATTCTATTTTGTATATTTAAAAATGAATGATACTATTAATTGAGTTTACAGTACCATGCAGATATTTTAGAAATATCTGAGTAATTTACACAAGCTCGTAGATAGATTTAATTCAAAGTTAGTACTCTTAAACCTCACCACCTTGTTATTTGATTTTGTTTTATTTTTTGTATTGATTTTGTCTTTCTAGTTTTATTATTATTTATATGTGGTTAATGTCTCGAGATAATACGTTTTAGTTGTTTTAACTACGTTTAGAACTCTGGTCTGACAACTAATAAAAATGTCATAATACAAGAAGTTATATTCATAGTTTTAATATAACATAATATTCAATATGTAATAAAAGTAAACCTCTAAATATCGTGAGTCTACTATAAGTAGAAACAAACAAAATGAAGCAAAATATTATTTTTAATTGAATTATTAAATTTAGCAAAATATAAATAAAAATTGCGTTAACATTTCTATGATTTTACTATTGTCTTTACTGATGTGGATTCTGTAACAAAAACAGCGATTCCTAAGGATATAACATTTAACGAAAAAAAACCCTTTCAAACAAAACATCTAGTTTCAACCATTTATTTTGTTATTCGCCATTCCGACTACTGTTATAAATCAATGTAATTTGAATAACCTACCCATTGAACAATTTGAAATACATTGGACAAACAGGTACACCCTTCAGAAAGAGGTTAAAAGAACATATCCCGACACCCAAACAAATGCTACGTCAAAGAAAAGTTGAATCGAAATACACCGAACATCTCATTTTAAACAACCATAAATATACAACGATCGATGACAACTTGAAAATACTCCACCACTGTAAAAAAGGAAAATTTATGAATGCACTTGAATAATACGAAATATATCAAATGTTCAAAACTAATCCAGATACAATACTTAACGAAAAATTACATTTCGAATCGAACTCATTATATGATACCATAATAGTAGAAACACAATAGACCGTACCGGTCCCCTCTCTTACTTTTCATAATCACAGACCAGTTCCTACATTTCTCTAAGATAAGAAATAGTTCAGTGCGAAACAGTGGGCCCACCGGACATGTTTTTAACAAATGTGATTTTTAAATTATTTAAATGTTTTGTGAATTTTGTGTTATGTGTTAAGTGTTAAGTGTTCCATGACAACGGAGGATTTCCTCTAAACCACTTGATAATGGCTGAATAGCCGAAACGGCTGTCGTGTACATACGGCAAATTTGACTACTGACGACGGTAAGTTGTTCAAATTATATTGATCTAGTTTCAAACAGTTTATTTTTGTCTGAAAACTAAATAATATGTTAGGATTTAATGGAGCACATAATACACTACATTGCTAGTACAAAATAATAACTTTTATTTTTTAAGAGAGATGGTGAAATAATTGATTCAGGTATTATAAGTAAAGCTCAAAGTCTTAAATATAAATAAATTTTTAAATTGCTTCCTAGTCAAAAGTATACCGTAAAGACACCGAACTGCGCAATCATAAAAAGTCGCATTTAAATTTGAGCAATCAAGCGTATAATTTAGCAACAGCGAAAATTAAATGAATATAACAAGAACAATTAGTGATGTGGTACAAAATAAATATTGTATTTATTTTGTCATTCATGTTACATTTTTCTACCAATATTAATAACTTAAACAAACTATTAGAAATACACACAAACTAGAGATACAAATTTTAATTTCACTATAAGTTGATATATATATACAACCGAAAATATTTGTTTGGAGAACATCTAGTGTAATTGTAAAACATTTGTAATTTTGTCATTACTTAATTAATGCATTTATAAATATTATATTTTATGTACCGACTTTGTGATTCTTTTATTTTGGCAGACTATATAAATTAAAATCTTTATGTAAGTATTTTTTAAAAAGAATTACATTAAGTCAAATTACAAATTTACTTCCATTTCTAATACGTATTTTTTTTTATAATGTAAAGATTAAATGCCGTGTATTAAACAAAGTTTGTAAGGTAACCAATTAATCATAAGAGTTACGATAAAGAAAACAAATGCACCAAAATACTAAAGAATTCAAACCAAGATCAGCTTTACTGGAAATGTATACTCCGGAAATTAGATATACTCTATTTCCTGTATATACACTTTGTTATTCAAACACATTCAAATAACGTAGAAGACCACAATATATTATTAAAATATGTGGATTTGATAAATAAATGCATTTGGAGAAATGTTGGAAAGTGCATGATTGTAAATGTTCAAGTTTTTGTGGGATCTCTTGGTTTACATTGGTTGCACTTTATTTTGCCCACTTAAATTATTATTTCACAGCCATTCAGTATAATTTAATATTGCTAAATACTTACCACAACAATATATGGAAACAGTTTAGAATTTCAATACATTTTTTAAAAATAATATGCAGAACATTTCTGAATGAATGAATAGAATAAAATACATTTTTTATTTCTCTATAAAATTGTACAATAAGTAATTACACAAAGTGGAGGAATATTGACTATTTTTCTTCGTACAGATTTGTTATTGTTATATTTTAACTAGAACCCATTCCTCAGATTCAATTGTAGACTACCTTTCCTCAATTTGTCTACAAGGCTTTTGATTAAGCATTAATATTACAATCTATAAATATTAAAAGTAGTTGCATAATATGTTAAGGAAAAGTGCAGAATTTCAATTGTATATTTATGATTCAAACAATAACTGTGTTCCTTCAGCTGACATTATTTAGCCATAAACCTATTACAATAAACTGCAATCAAAAATACAAAATCTTTTTTTAGTCAGTTGCATTACTACCTTCAAACCTCGTTCAGTTTTGGAAATAATGTTTTGCTGTGGTTTTAAACGTATATTTTCAAAAGCAAAATTATTTACTAATTTTCTTTATCTAGAAGAAATATTTATCTTTTATTTGTTTTGTACAAACATTG
>JAGFPH010022885.1:0-12297 GCA_018207615.1 Philaenus spumarius
TCCCCAGCCAGTCGGAAGTCTTGTGTTCGTTCAATATTTTTAGACTAGGATAAGCGAATGTATAAACCGAACTGTTTGTTATAAAGTGTATATTACCATCGGCCTGTTGATAAACACCTACCAAACTTTTAAAATCGCGAGGTAAGAAATTCAGCCAGTCTCTTATTAGTTCCGGTACAATGTGCGGTTCTCTTTTTGACACCTCTAAATGTAATTTCCAAAAATATTTTTCGTAAAATACGTATACGTGCTTATCGCCGATGAGAATTTTGTCAATTTTTCGTCTTAAACTACAGAGGTCGGGCGGAGTACCTTCGGACGTCCGAGGAGGTGCCGACGTAGTAGTAGTAGTAGTAGTAGTAGATGTTGTCGTCGGAATAGGTGTAGTACTAGTAGTCGTTGTTGTCGTCGTAAACGGTCCGTATATAGTCCGTATATCACGAATGGCGTCATCGGATATCTTTAACTGGTACATATTCGATATACCGACAGGCGGAAATGATAGTCGAAACATTGTCGAACCACGAGCATGAGAATGACCGAGACCCAGAGCGTGACCGATTTCGTGAATAAGGACCATGTAGAAAGATTGTTTACCGCTAGCCGGGAGGTTCATACTGAAATCCCAGTATTCGTCATTGTCGAAATGAATTTCAACTTGTTTGCGGGATTTAGTGGGTATGGCATCAACGTGCGCTAAAACTCTTCCTTCCCCGTCGAAATCAAAAGGGCATTTGCCACCGCCCAATTTAACATGCACCTTTTCACTCATGGAAATAATAATATTCGGATTCAGACTGTCACGGTAAAATTTTAAAACGGTACTATTACTCCAGAGTTGAAACGCGTGCGCTACTATAGACTGATGTTCACGTGGTCCGTGCATGTGCCACGAAATCGTAGTATTCTGCCAACCGACCGCGGCTGTCGCATCATGAGCATTGTCAGTGTCGTTAAACCCGCAAAATATTTCGTCATCGGAGAGAACCGCTTTGAAAAGGAGCAACACGACGACCGCTCCGGTCAAAGTCATCTTACTGAATGACGGAAAAATTATACACCGGCTTGGGATAACCCGAGGCGGGGGAAAATTTATTTATTGAGTTGGGGGTAAGACGATTTGGGGCAATCCTAAACGTAATAGCTTAAACACGTCTTTCCAGTGAGTCATTGTATCTTTTGGAAGCGTCTGTTTGAGTAAGTTTGTGTAGATTGTCTGTGAAAGAGCAACGAGTTCGGCAGATATAAACGTTTTAATGCTAGTTTCCATTTTATCTACCGCAGCATTTAGCTGACCTAGATTGACGGCCTCATCGTCAAGAGTACCTCTGGCCAAACCCTCTATTCGCTTCTTTTTCGCGTTATAAGTCGAAAATGAGGATAATGTTAAAGTGTGTTCTCGAAAATATTTCAAATTAACCGCGTCTTGTGATAACAATGGTGGACCGATATTATTTATTACATTATTTTGAAAATTCCATCCGTGTTTCGACAACGATACGACCCCGTTGTTCAATATACGTTCGTCAACGTATTTCATATTTACCGCGTCCGCTTCTACTTTGGGATATCCTACGTTTTGTATACGTTTATTATTAACATTATAGCCACTGCCGTCGGGTAAATCGATTATAGCGTTTGCCTGAAAATATTCCAAAGTAACAGCGTCTTTTTCACTCTCCGGTCGAGCGATATTGCTCAGTTTTAAATCTTCAAAATTCCAACTGCCGTCACCTGACTTTCCCACCATCCTTTTGTCGACATATAGTTTGTTAACCGCATCTTGGCCTCGCTCTGGCCGTGGCAAGTTAATAATCGGCTTATCTTTCGTATCGAAATAACCGTCTTTATTTTTGGTCAATAGACGTTCGTTAGCGTATTTCAAATTTAACGCGTCCCCCTCTTCTTTGGGATATCCTACGTTTTGTATTCGATTCTTATTAACGCTATAGCGGCCTAACAGTTTGACGGGCAATAGAGATTCGAGATACTCTTTTGTCACAGCGTCGTCTTTCTCTTTGGGCGTACTCAATCCCCCCAAGGGGATACCTTTAGTGTTGTACTTTTTAATCGTCCCGTCAAACGTTAAACACCTTTTCCTCAAAGTACCTAGGTTGACAGCGTCGCGATCGGATGCAGGGTTGCCTACATTGCGCAACAATTTATTTTGAATATCGTAGTGCCCTTCCGGCGTAAGGCTGTACCCCACGCCCTTAGGACCCTGTTTTTGGGTGGCCGCTGCCTCGGAGTATCGTCCGAATTTGTCGACGCTCATCTTATCAATGATCTAATTTTTCGGTTGCCCAGACCTTTTATCATTCCCGCTTCCCGCAGTTCTTCCACGATGGACGCGATCTCGTTTTCGTGACCCGTATGGCCTGCGTCATTGGACGCTAATAAGAGTCTCAACCGATCGCATAATTCGTTCGGATCGTCCCAATAAGCGTACCCTTTTCCACTGTACGTTTTGGGCGGGAACAATTGTATTATAATTTTATTGTATTTAACCGACCTTGGGTTACGATTGATCTGGCTCTGTGGCTCGTATTGTCTTTTGTGCGCATTCGTTTTCAAGCATATATCCTTGTAAGCGGTCAAGTCTGCCTCGGTGTACAAACCGTCTTTGGGCGAACGTTTGAATAGTAACTCGTACAGTCCCACCGTCCCTTTATAGTTAGTGCCGTCTATCGTAATTTCTCCTTCATCGGAAAATTTTAGATTTTTATTTCCGACCATAAGCTCTTCGTTTATGATTCTCGGCCCGTAAACATTATCTATAGCCTTTACCCTGGACGTATCCGTTATCATTTTAAGCATGTACTTACGTGTAAGGGGATGCTTGAACATTTCGTTCACATACTCTGTGGCGTCGCTACGGCCTTCCGGAGTTGACAGTAAATCGGTCACGGATTCGGGAGTTTCAGCGATTGTTTCCGTTTCGACAAACCTAGGCCCCCGAGGTGTAACATTAGCATCAAAAGGCCCCGCAATTGGGGAGGGTTCGTCAAAGACCGTCGGTTCGTCTTTGATCTCTGTTTTTACATCATCAAATTTCCCCTGTATTTTAGACAACTCGCTGATAATCGGTTTGTATTGTTTCGCGAGAAACCGTTCCGTATCCACTTCCCCGTACCTCATCTGCTGATATTTTCTCTTGATAGCATCCCTCAGACGGGATATCTCGAGGGTGACCTGCTCGGACGACGACATAACGAATAATGAACGGAAATTTGCGTCGAATTTTATATTTATGGTAGTTCTATGGATCTCAAAAAGAGCGCATACTTTTTCTTCTTCAACAGATAGCCTACTACATCTCCGGCCGTCACTCTAAGTACCCTTCCCTTTCCCTTCCAATAATTTCGCATATGATTATCGAAAAAGGGAATGTGTTCCATTTTGTTTACGTCGGTGAATACAAATGTTCGTTTTACGTTATCACGCCACTCGGGTATTTCCGCCACAACGAGGTTATCATTTGCAGGTGTGTCTTGCATGTGCCGTTTGAGTTCGGAGATAGGTCGGGGCGCGGGTGTCTCCAGCAGGAAGGAATTTAACAAGAGAAACTCGTCTAAATTTGCACCGGTAAATTTACGCCACGCGTTTAGCTGTATCGGATCGACGATTGAATATTTTCGACCGTCAAACGATAGTCCGAAATGCGCGCATTGGTTCGGCACAGTGGGCAGAGCTAGTTTTAGAAAATCGACGGTAAACATACTCTGCGCCTTGTTGTTTACGGCTTCAAAATATTTTCCACGCATTCGACGCGGCAATCGTTTGGGTAACGGTCCAAACTTTACATTGTAACTAACGTCGGTGCAACACTTTGAACTAAGCAATAACTTGTAGGCGTAAACCGGATCGCGAATAGGCATAGTCCTCTCTGTTACTACTACGCATCTGGATGCAAAAGGCAAAGAACATCCGTATTGCAACATATCCAGGTAAACTTGAGTGTAGTTTATGTCTCCGTGGTCGGGTGTAACGGTGCGATTGAAAAAGTCGGGAAAGGGTCTGAACCGCGAGATCAAATTTTGAGAATGTCGTACGGTGCCCTTCAACATGTGTTCGTTGTAAATAACTAGTTCGAACGGAACGCCGTTCTTTTCGCTCTCGTGTAGAAACTTTATCCAGGCATCCCTGTTGTAAATCCGCTGGCCCGAGGTAATCATCAATATGATTACGGGTGGTAAACTTTTACTGTATACCCCGCGTCTCTTGTGTCTCCAACAACGTCTGTTAAATACACTGCCGTGTTTAGAAGTCCGACTACAATAGTTGCCGCAAAACTGTTTTCTATCGGGATAGTACCAGACACAAAGATTGGACTTTGGATTAGAAATTCTTGTTGCGGCAGCATAAGGGTTGATATCGTTGTACGTGTAAATACGCATTATATATCTTTTACAAAACGATCGAATCCCAGCCGATAGCGGCCGTCCGCAATCTCACTGTCTTTGTCCACGACCACAAATCCGTGTTTATCCTTCCACGCGAGAGCGCAGATATCTTTAAAAACTCCAAACGATACGTCCGGCGTAACGTGATCGGTGAAAATGTGCCGTAAATTCCTCTCGTCTTGTTTAAATACTACCAAAAGGTTCGCGTTGTCACGTATCAGCTGCTTGGGTATTCGGCTGTAGGTCTGTCCCAAATAAAACGAGTCAATATTGTTGTGACGTCCCATTGTAAAGTAACTGCGTATATTGTCGTGTTTCTCGCAAGCGATATCGTCAAACAGCATAACGGAATTTGGTTCGGCTTCGTCGGGGGCTATGACACTATCGTTGTCCGTATAGGGGAAATATCCGATACCCGAATTTTCGAACACTTTTTCCAAAAGTCTGTACTTTGGCTGATGGAGGGATTTGGAGAATACGTAAATATTTGCAAATTTCAGTCCTTGCGGCTCGAACAGCAGGTTAAATACTACATTGGTTTTTCCGCAGTTCGAGGGGCCACAGACTATACACCTAATAGTATCGGGCAATAAAGAACTGTGACGTTTCTTTTTGGTAGACGTCGACAGGTATTCGTCAAAGTTTGACATCTGAAGCGCGTGCGACGTGCTTTCGACACGCATAGTGAATAGAAACTGAATCAAATTTGTTAGAGTTTCCCTTTTTCAATGCCGGGAGACGATCGCCATCGAGGCCTACCGAGCTGCCGCGACAGCAACTTCCCGTATCACACTACAAGCTCGCTCTTATCAATCCACGAGTTGTGCGTTTTATCGAAACCGAGCCATTTCACGAGAACTTTGTTTCCTTTCTTGCGCAATACTTTTTCAACGAGATAAACATCGCCCACGGTCGACTTGCTCAACTCTTCGCCGTAGAAACCGCCTTTTAAAATCTCTCCTTTCCCGTCTTGTAAAATATAAGTGGTCGGTTTTGTAGGCACCACTGCGAACACCGTAAACACTTCGTTTGTCCAGTTGGGCAGATAGCCCTTAGCGAATGTCTTTTTATACTTGGATATCCTAACTTTATCGTCCAATTTAAATTTAGGTTCGCTTTTCAAAGATTTACCCGTCGTAATTTTACGTAAGAGCATTTTCTCGTGTTTCTTTAATACTTTTGCGGGCATCATACCGATGGTACGGTGCACGGTATTATTGTACGACTTTACTATATTCGGTAACAGTTCGAGCCATTCGTAACTGCCGCGGGCGGTGAATTCGCGCCACATTCGATTTTTCAAAGTACGATTCAACCTTTCCACTATGGACGCTTTTTTGTCCGAATAAGTAGCGTAATGGTTTATTTTGTATTTTCGCATTAACTTTTGCACGTGCGCGTTGAAAAATTCCTTACCTTGATCGGTCTGGAAATGTTTCATCTTGTGATTTTCTAATATCGGTTCCAACGCAGCGGCTACTTCCGGCCCCGATTTCGACTTTATAGGCACGGCAAAAGCAAACTTGGACAGGCAATTTATAACGGTCATTATGTACTTGTAACTCTTATTCACTTTGGCGTACGGTAACATCTCCACCAAATCCGCTTGGAACAAGTCGTTTAACCCTTTCAGAGTCACACGCCTGGTTTTGAAATTTCTTCTCGCGGGCTTGTGAAGCTCTTCCGCAATAGCGCGTCTCACGTCCATCGTTCGACTGACGGTGAGAAAACCTGTTTGTCGTTATATATCTCGAATATTATTGCCAGTCGGGATTTTATATTGCCCCTCCTGAGATTTTTATATAAAAAATTTTATAGGGATTTTATACTGAGACAATAAAAAAGTACTTACTAGAGACAATAAGACAATAAAAAAGTACTTACTAGAGACAATAAGTAAGTAGTAGGGGAAAGTAAGGATTAGGTTTTTTTTTATTCAAACAGCTGTCTCATCCCCGGTTATATCTGCGTTGTATCAGGATAGCAGACCGGGGAAATCATATAGCGGACAGGGTATGTAAACCCCCGAAGGGGTGAAGCAGGCCCCCACCCGCCTGCTTCCGTGATGCCCAACCATAAATTTTGGCATCTCCGTTACAACACATTCAGCCTTACAAGTTTTTACACTGCTCCAGAGGGCCACTCAGTCTTAGGGGCTTTTACACCGCTCCAGAGGACCACACACACAAACACACACACACACACTTACACAAGTCAACATATTGTATTTCTCTCTCTCACTATTCAAAATGTGCTTTTTTATAGCCGTATGGCAAAGTACCGTACTGTCCGTCTCTCTTTCTTTTTGACCCGGTAATTTTGAATAGCTTTGACTCCTTTACGGTTATAACGTTCCGATCTACAGTTCGACGGATCCTGGACTCTTCCGTCAGTATTGTTTGATCAGCAGTAGGATCTGTGACCAGTCGTTTAAGTGACTCAAAGTTTACAGCTCCGGCGGTGCGAAGATTCAGGGTCAGACCTTTAACTTTACAGACTGTATGTATTTGGCCGTCGGTCGTACTAACTTTGTAGCCGTAGGTTTTTGGACCTCCGGAAACAAATTCAGAAATGTACGATCCGGGACCGTAGTCGGTCAGTTCGTCGGTCATCTGTCCTAGGTAGTCGCCTGTAGGAATTTTATACTCCCCAGCCTTGTGCAGGTAGATAATTGAGTCCGTGTCGTAATAACAGACCTTGTCACCTAGGACATCCAAGTACTCGTACAATTTAAGTCTGGCTTGGGCTGTCGTATAGGCCGCTAAAACGACGTTGACCGTAGGGAGTGTTTCGCACGCGTCTTCCGTGTACTGCCAACTTACTACCACGACCTCTTGGTTAACCTCTTGTATATTGTTTACGTCGACGGAGGGACTGATTAAAATTTTGAAAAGTTCGGTCGGCTGCCTTACTATCGAGGTTTTTGTCTGATTCTCGCGTTGTCCGAATTTCCCCCAAAACGAATTTAGCATTAGTTTGGCGAGTGAACGGAGGCCTTCGTTCTTCTTAATTTTCTTAATGTCGAGCCTTATACCTTCGTTCTCGTAGTACTCCTCGACATATTTCAGTTTAAGGGACTCAGTGTCGCACCACGAAGGAAAATTCGAAGCCTCTTGCTTGATTTTCAAAAATTGATTGATAAAATCAAGGAAAAGGCCGTCGCTTCCGGAGACCGTTTCGTATCGCCAGAGTTCGAACATTTCCAGGATGACATAACCTTTCTCGACGGCTTTCCTAATCTCATCCATCGTCCAAGTTCCGGTCAATGTTCTTTCCTCGACTCTATGGACACAGTCTCCGGAAATCAAATTTTCTCCGCACGTGCGACACAATATAAACATTAGTTTATCGTTCATTTTTGTTGGCAGTACAGGATGATACAGTTGACGGGGAGGGAGCACGGTACATTTTAACAGACCGTCAACGTCCATTCCTTGGACTCTGCAGTCTCTATCGCCTACGTAGATTTGGGGGTGACCGACGGGGTATTTACCGTATTTGCAGACCCACGGGTAGAGGGAGCAGACGTCGACGTACTGGAGCGTTTCGTTTTCTTTAGCTTTTACGTACGATTTTGTATTCCCCGTGCGCCCGCCGAAAAATGCGTCTCGGGGATTGAGGGGCACAGTGTTTAAGAGCGAATGGGAATCCAGGTACGCCATTTCGGGATTCTTTTTAAACAACGCTCGAAACTGACACTCCCACATCTCGATTATCTCATGCTGCCTGGATAGTTTGGCCATTTTGGCTCTTGTTCTCTCCAGTCTCGCGTTGAGAGTGTCCGACGGATCGTCCTCTAGGGGATCATCACGCCCATTAGGGTAACACTTGGAACAGCCGTGCCAATAACAGCCTTGAAATTCGTAAATTCGGCTGCCGTCAAAGCCATCGACTTTGGAGCCGTCGATTTTGATTTCACGACTGTTTCCGGCGTGTTGTATGTGCACACCCCTCTGGTCGGATTCCCATATCAGCCATTTTAGGGCGACGGGCGATTGATTGTCTGCAAGCCTGTAGCCGAGCTTTGGGAGCAGGCTTATTGTTTTCGGCTTAAGGAAATTTCTCCGAAAAACGAGATTGCAGGCGCTGGCGATGGTCACGGCTTCCAGAAAAGGGTCTACTCTGCACTCTTGCAGGAACGAGGCTCTAAATTTTAAACAAGCTTGGGCCAGAATGTCAACGTCGGAATAGCAGTATTCGAAAATTTCTTTTTCGAAATCGAAAACGTATCCGTCGCGCACCTGCTCGTCGTGCCAATTTTCAAACTCTTTGTGTCCTTTGTCGAACATAGAGTCGGGACAGTAGAATTCCTTAGCGGGTATTGGGCCCACATAATTTTGATTTTGCACCGTATTGAATAGATGGGGAAAATAGCCTTTCTTTTTCTCGGGAGGGAGATCGAATGCTTTCGGTAGCTTGGAAAGAGGCATAGGCATATAATTGAGCGAGTCGATAAATTTAACATTATCGATCTCCATCAGCAGGATTTTCGATCCTCGGGTAATCAGTTCGGGTGTGAACTGCGTTTCCTCGAGCACGTACTTGAGGAGGAACTGAAAGTCGAAACCTTGGCCATTGTGTGCTATGACACACACCTTTTTGTACGCTTTGCGCACTTGCATAATGTATGCCATAAACCTGTTGACCGGATCTTCCCTGAAAACACGGGTACGGTCTTTGCATACGTCACAAGCACCGCCTTTGACGCACAGCCAGCAGTACTGTTGCGAGACGCATAAATTTACACGGTGGACTTGGGCTGAGTCTAAAACTTCGTCTTGTCGCGTTTCCAAATCAAAAAATATGTAGAGGAAATTTTCCAACGGCGGCTTACGCGTATCGATGCGCATGTAACATTTATGGTCGGGGGCCAAATACTCTGCGCACATTTTACAGTACGTTTCACCGCACACGTGCTTGGAGTAACGTTTATCGAATATAACAATTTTTTCGCAGTCGGGACATTTTCTTATGGATCTGCAAATACCTTTCAAGTGAGTCGCAAAACAATTTTGATTTTTAAACTGACGGTTACAATCTACGCAATGGATTCCGTCATTTTCCAACACGCACGCCGGAGAACGTTTACACGCGTAACACGTACTCGAACATCTATGCTTTCCACGTGTATCATAGGGAATGTGACAAGTTTCACAGAAATAGCTGCATGCAAAGGCAGCTGTAACACTAGTTATAACGTTAAAATGGCCGTCTTTAAAAATTAAATTTAGATTGTACTTTGGATTTTGTACTTCCCCCTCGAAATAAATTTCACGACCTTTGCACCCGTAATTGTAGACGGTGATTTTATGTTCCGGTAGGAAATTTTGAAATTTTTCCAATTCGCGTATTCCAGCGCCCTCTTGGGAAATTTCTACTCTGGCTTCCGTCATAAGTTTTTGAGCCTCCGTCGTCTGTACATTTTTCCTAGAGTCTCTAATTACTTTGTAACGCGGATTTTTTTCACAATGAGCCTTTGCTACGACCAGGGCGCGGGGAAGACAAAGGGAATCCGAATTTTTAATTACGACGATTCCTCGACGTCCGGAACACTCTTCTTCAAAATTGTTATACATCCCGGGCCTAACACGTCCGGTACGACCTCGTCCCTTAGGGACACTGACTTTAGTACATTTAACCTTGAAAATGTCGCTAGATGTACACGAGTCGGCGTTACTTTGAATAATTCCTCCGAAAATCTTCCACAAAATGTCAGAGTTAATTTCCGAAGCAGGCCTAAAAGTGACAAAGCCAGGTTTTTTGTTTTTAAAATTTAAACTGGTCAATGTAAAGCCTAAATAGTCTTCGTCGGTCGCGTCTTTAGTCATAGACTCCAAAATATCTTGTAAGCCTTGTCTGACCCATGAAATTTCATCAGCACCTTCGGGCGGCGAGTTAAACTTGAACGTTATACTTGTACCGTAAAGGCGAAACTTGTTAACATAAGTCTCCACATTTGACACAATGTATGTAGCAGACATTGTTACTATCAATATTTATAAAACGCAAAATATGAACAACAATTTCTCTTACAATCAGTATTTGATATACAACGCAACAAGAGAGAGATAGTATTTATAACGATTTTACTACTGTAAATTAATAGAGAGAAAGAGATACAACAATATGTTAACTTACCCAAACGGTTGAACAATGATGTGAACATCAGCAGAGCTGAAGGAAGAATGCGTTGTAAATAACAAGTGTGCTTTCTTATACAAAAACAAGACCGGATGCTAAAAATCGAGGCAGTATTTGCCTTAATGTTTCATTCGCAGCATGACGCCAGAAGTCTGGCCTTCGTAGCTTCTGTGGAAATGATTGTCGTTTTAAGCATCCGGTGCAATGACGTCAGAAGTTCGTAGCATCTGGGGAAATGAGACCGGATGCTAAAAATCGAGGCAGTATTTGCCTTAATGTTTCATTCGCAGCATGACGCCAGAAGTCTGGCCTTCGTAGCTTCTGTGGAAATGATTGTCGTTTTAAGCATCCGGTGCAATGACGTCAGAAGTTCGTAGCATCTGGGGAAATGATTGTCGTTTTTAGCATCCGGTACAGTGACGCCAGAAGTCTGGCATTGACTGCTCGCTGCACAACATTGTCGTCTTTAGTTAACTCCTATGACAAAAGTATTTATTTTTAGTACTATGCAATATGATGTCATAGTGCCGTATCGTCAACCGAGGTAAAGACTAGGCCTATCGCTAACCGCAAAGAAACTAGGCGACTGCGATAAGAATGTTACGGCCGGCATAGTCAATGCATGACTCACGCTGTTACTTTAGGTTACATATGTATAAAATGAGTTATAACCCGACCAAAGCGAAATCGTTATCGCGACGAAGTTTCTCTATCAGAACAGGCTGCCGTCGGGAAACTATAACAATGTAGTGTATAGGAACCTCGTATCTCCCGAACGGTTGGTCCTGGGCTAACCAAACTTCGTGTACGGTAGGTAAGTCGATTGTTGTGCGGGTTGCATAACCGAAAGTTTGAAGGGGCAAAATTTTCAAAATTCGATAACTCCCGTGTTTGTGGTGGGATTTCGTTCGGATTTTCGCTAACATAGTTAATAATACACGTACTTTATTCCTATATACAGGGTGCCTCGGATATGACAAGGGTTTGAGTTCGGTCAAGCCCGGGTTTTAGTTCGGGGCGGCAGAAACAGTTATATGACGTATTTTACATTATATTACAAGGGCACAGCGAAGCCTTACGTTCGGATGGATTCGGGTAAGATCGGTAGAAACTGTTATATAATGTATTTTACATTATATTAGAAGGGTTTAAGTTCGATCAAGTCCGGGTTTTAGTTCGGGTGAGATCGGTAGAAACAGTTATATAATGCATGTTACATTATATTACAAGGGTTTAAGTTCGGTCATGTCCGGGCGGTAGAAACAGTTATATAATGCATTTTACATTATATTACAAGTGCACAGCGAGGCCTTACGTTCGGTTGGACTCGGAAAAGATCGATTAATATAATGTATTTTACATTATATTACAAGTACAAGTACGGCAGCTGTTAAACTTATATACGCGACTAAAACGTTCTATACCAAGAGAGACGCCGTAGCTCAATCGGTTACGTCGTGGACTTTGGCTCTGGTGGTAGCCGGTTCGAATCTCAGTGATACCCATACTTTTTTAAAAGAAAATAATTTAAATAAAATCCAAAAAACAAAATGGCGGAAAAAAGATGGCGGAAACAAAATGGCGGAAAAAAGATGGCGGCATAGCATGGGTCGGGTCCAGGTGTAGCCTAACGTTACATGGTCTAGGTCACGTGATCAAATCCGGCCCTCTGATTGGTCGGGCGCTATATCACCGCCGTCTCTACTGTTATACACTGTATATAAATACAACCTTTTATCATCAAAATATTCGT
>JAGFPH010022886.1:2227-12297 GCA_018207615.1 Philaenus spumarius
AATGGATAAGAATTGTAAAGTGGTAAATAGGGTTATAGAGGATTGAATAATAATTGTAAGGTGATAAATAGGGCTATAGAGGATCGAACAAGAATTATAAAGGGGCAAACAGGGTTATAGAGGATTGAACAAGAATTGTAATGGGGCAAACAGGGTTATAGAGGATCGAACAAGAATTATAATGGGGCAAACAGGGTTATAGAGGAATGGATAAGAATTGTAATGGGGCAAATAGGGATATAGAGGAATGGATAAGAATTGTAATGGGGCAAATAGGGTTATAGATGAATGGATAAGAATTGTAAAGTGGTAAATTGGGTTATAGAGAGGTTAGTACAACTTTACGGGGTTACATAACTGGTCAATGATATTGTTTTACAAGGATACGACAAATCGACAGATATGTGTGTGTGGTTAAAACATATTAAATATGTCGTCCAATAAAAATCCGATAGATAACTGTTTTATTTATAATACATATAGTCTGGATGATATTGTCTATATAAAGTTATCAGTTCGCTATCACGCGCGTTATAAATGTTCATTGTATATAGTTTACCATCACATGCTTGTTTCCCACACCACTAAAATAGTGTTTAGTTTGTGATAAGCTGTCGTGTCAATGCCATCACTGTGCTAAAACATGGTCGGCAAGACTCAAATAAAATGATCGTAGAACTTACTAAATATCGTGTGTTTGGTAGTTTAATTTGATTATGTGTATTTATTTTATTCAATACTAGGGGAAATCCCCAGCGTGCTCCGCACGCCAACCCCGTTGGAACCTTCTGTACACGTAATCATGTTATGTTTTCTTTGTAATAAAGGTGTAGTAATAATAACCCCAAAGCTAAGATGTTAAATAATGTTAAATGTTCAAATCAAATTATTTCGTATATTTTATAACAGCTGTTATAGTAAAGGTTAAAAGAACCAGCAAGGCTCAGGTCTACACTTTAATAAAAACCTAACCTAAAAGTTAAAAATACAAATAATTGCTTCAAAGTTTGAAATCATTTTAATGGAAATATTGGAGCGAACAGCTGTTTTACCTGCTATTTTATTCAATTGGTTGCTATGGTAATAAATGTAAATAAATGCGTTGGTTCATCATCTATGCCTAACCTAAAATATTTTCCGACTAAATTTCCAAATATTGAAATAAAAAATGTTTTTATTGAAATTAATTTTATAGCCTACGTTACTCAGGGTAGTGTAGTTTTTTATTAGTAAATCTATTTTTTCAATCGGTTTACAAACAAATAAACAAATAGTTTACCTCTTTATAATATTGGTATAGAAAAGTACACACATATAATTTAAACATCTTCTTTTAATTTTAGTAAATCTAAACAGTTGTGAATCTGCATTTTTTTCGGTTGAACTATAAAGCACAGTTATTAATCACTTTTATTAGCGAATTTCCATAGGTAAGGTAAGCTATTGCAGTTAGACCTAAGGTCGGGAGTGGTCAATGAGCACCGATCATGGTTCCCAGAACACGTTTTGGGGTGTCATTAAAGACTTTATATCTATATATAATAAAAGTGAAATACCACTCACACATTCATCACGATTTCTCAAAAACTACCAAAGGGATTGAAATGAAATTTGGTATGTAGCTTCCTCTAGGGCCATAAGTGTTCACTAAAAAAGGGTTTTAAAAAATTTGATATTTTAGGAGGGTTTGGGGGGTAAAAATGACTAAATCACGATTTCTCAAAAATTACTGAACAGATTGGAATGAAATTTGGTATGTAGCTTCCTCTAGGGCCATAGGTGCTCACTGAGAAAGGGTATGAAAAATTTCGAAATTTTAGAAAGGGTTTGGGGGGATCAAATTTACTAAAATCATAATTTCAGATCTTTTATTATTACGACAATAGCGCTTTTATTATTTAAGGGGGCGCTACCCTGTCCGCCATATTAAATCCGATTCCCATAAGAGCAATGCTACAGAATAAGTCATTTTTTTCCGATAATTTGTGGAATAAATAAAAAAATTTGGTTTCATTTAGTAGTACTGTCATATGCGGATGTTGATTGCCGATTACATTTTCAAAAACCGTGATATTGTTTTCATAAACGTATGATATAAATAGTAAAATATAGTAAACTTTATTAATTTTTTACTCAGTTGCAAAAAGAGATATTGCAAAAAACCTTAGCAATCAACACCCGCAAACTATTTTACTTCAATAAAAAAAAATACAGCTTTCGTTTTTTGACAAAAACAACATAAAAATATGCTTAATAGTGAAGGTATGTTTTGGTTATTTAACATTGAAATTGGTACCCAACTTCGCCGTTTTGAATGTAGGGAGCCGAGAATTAAGATCTATATATATAAAAGCCAAATACCACTCACTGACAGAATACTTAAAAAGAATACAATTATGTTAAAAAGACTGAAAATACCAACCACCACGGGCAACGCCGTACGGGTCAGCTAGTTTCAATTATAAAACACAGTTATTCAAAGATCTTTTTTGCCAGATGTGATGATGGCATTAGATATCTAATTATTGTAATTACAAACAATATTGTGTTAATTTGAATGTTAAATACAATACAATAGATAACACAGACCACTAGGGATAACAATGGTCGTTATGTTTCAGCATATAGTTGACCGACAGGTTAGGTAACCTATTGTTATTGTTAGGTACTCATGACCTACTCAACCGGAGAAGAGTCGTACAGCCTGAAATCACAGAGACAAAATGGCGACATTATACAGACTGATACTGTAAGGGCATGTACACACTTGGCTGTCGCAACCCCATACGGTGAAGATGGCACAAGAAACACTAATCCCACAAGTAATGAAAAACAAAAACTGTGCAATAAAAGTTGAAAATTAAACCACAACGATATCCTTCTGTAATGACGGTTTAAAATGTACTACTTAATAAAATTACCAAGCATTTATAACGAAACATTGATAAAACTGCATCTACAAACTGAAATAAACGGTAGCAGGAACTGGCACATACTTTCTCACAAACATATTTAAATTATTAAACAGATTCACTGTGACTTCATAATAGGAGTCAGGAGAGGTGATATTAAGGGTCGGCTCTAGCTGTCGGCCATGTTGGCTGACACTCCATAAGACCAATGTTAAATTAAAATCAAAATTTTTCCTTTATTTTTGATCGGAAAATTATTAACGATGTGTCATTTTAAAGCTATGGCCAATATGCATGCAAATGGTTTTTTCAAAACTAAGAAAAATATTTTGTTTAATATTTATTAACAATTTAAAACATTGATTTTTAATATTTTTTTATGTTGTCACTATTAATTATAGCGAAAAACTACCAAGCCATTCGCATGAAGAATTTCGTCCCCAAGAGTTCGGTATTTTTTTTAAAACGCTATTTGAACAATTGCGGGTTTTAAATGGATTTAGGCTGAGCAATGTCCGTGTGCCGTTAAATAGCGCGCCACTAATTGAAGCAAAAATCCACTCTCGTTAAACTGAAAGTAAAATCCCTGCTTAATACACTGAACGCCCACGGCACCTAGCGGGTAGAGAATGTAACTCAAAAACAGCTGATATCGCATCACCGCATAACATTGCTAAGCGCATGCGTAGATAAAGACAAGAAATGTAATCGTTCCTTAGTCATTCTCTTTATAATTAACCTTGAACTTGTACAGACCTTCGTTCAGCGACCGACATGAAAAACTTCGAAAACCTCATGGCAACGTAAACGTTTGTAAAATGCGAAGTGAAACGTAAACTAGTTTTTTTTAATCAAAAATAGTCGTTTACAAAGTGCGGAAAACCAGTAATGTCGCGAAAGTTATTCATATTGTAAAGCGGACGTCAAGTTTCGTTAGTTCACAAAACATGTGAATACGTTTAAACATTTTGACATCTATTACCAGGTACCAGGTAAAGATTTAAACAAATTCTTAATTATATTTCCTGTAAATAGCTAACTCAGGTGTTCAATATCAACTTTAAATAAGGTAAGGTTACAGATCTTTTGCTGTACTAGGTAAAGTCTTAATTCTTATAGGATTGTATGTACCATCTTATAGTCTGTATACACTAACTTGGCGTCTGTACCCTTAGCTACAGTACGATTTTTTTAACCGTGCCCTCGTCTCGGCTAGTGCGCGGTGGGCTGGCGGTGTAGCGGGCAGGGATTGTAAATACAGTTCCACAAACTTCGAATAAACAAAAATGATTGAATAATTACTCGAATAAAATTATTGAAATAACAACTACTTGTCTCTTGTTCGAGTATTCGAATAATAATACTGTGGTGTGGTTAAGGTAAATGCCAGACACCAGGCAGGAAGTTTTCCCCGGAAACGCACACATTATACCGCTGTACCGAGCAAACCGTAAGTAAAACGAAAAAATGTTTCAAATAAAATATTTAATTTGGACCTTTATCTAAAACTTTCTCGCGAACACTTTGTCTCTGACCAAAAAATAAAAAATTTTCCAGCGGTGTGAAAATTTCATGTCATTATTAAAGTACATTGTTGTAATATTGATTTTTAAAAATAATATGAAATAGGTTTTGTAATTGATTTTCTTTTACATCATACGAATCGTATGGTTCTTATCTGCGTATCCGTGAAAGTTTCATAATTTTACATCGCTGCTAAGTGTATTAAATGACAGTGTTATTGAAGCTCGGTTTTCGCTGCTTCACGCCGCTTGGCTCAGTATTCGTGGAGAAAACTAGAGTAGACAGAAGATTTCTAACGTTACCACTCAGGTTAGTACAATCGTGGCCGAGGGCACGGTTAAAAAAATCGTACTGTACCTGCTACAGACCCTTTCCGCCCCCTCTCACTCTCTTTCTCACACCTCTGTTTCAATAATTAGTCACCTACTGGGTTAACCACTGCACTATTATACTTTTTGTGAGTCACAATTTCAAATTTTTTAAAAAATATTTATAAAGTTCGGAAAAAAATAAGAAAAATGATACCAAACATGACGGTATTATGTTTGTAAAATCCATTTATGTTACTACATGTTTATTCATTACTTCAGTCTTATTTAACTTTGTTAGGAAATTAAATATAAATAACAGAATTGTTTAGCATGCATTATTTATGTCATAAAATTTTCTAAATTGAAACTTTTTAGTGACACGTATAGTTGTTTTCAATCAGCGGGAAGAGGTTTCTACTAGCCGCCGTCATGCACCTTTACTCCACAAATACAAAGAGTCCTATGCCACGCATGTTAAAAATGGGATGTTTAAAGCACATTTTTCTCAGGAACCAAAAAACTTAGATTAAAAAAATGTAAATGATAATACATCTAAAAATTTCACTTTTACAATTTTGTTTTGTTTCACAATTTAATTTTAACTTGTCATGTTATAAGTAAACATTTTTATTTTTACAATTAGTTTATTTCACATAATATTTTTACCTAAGGAGTTTTAAAACAAAATTACATTTACTTTATAATGCGATATACTCGTTCCATATTATTTCATAAAAAAAATCAGTAACAAGTCAATTGAATTTTAATTGTTCGTGGAGAGTATTACAGTACAACTTTGTATTTGTATAGTAAAGGTGCATGACGGCGACTAATGGAAACCTCTTCCCGCTGATTGAAAACAACTATTACGTGTCACTAAAAAGTTTTAATTTATAAAATTTTATGAAATAAATAATGCATGCTAAACAATTCTGTTGTTTATATTTAATTTCCTAACAAAGTTAAATAAGACTGAAGTAATGAATAAACATGTAGTAAGATACATGGATTTTACAAACGTAAAAACGTCATGTTTGGTATCATTTTTCTTATTTTTTTCCGAACTTTATAAATATCCTTACGAAAATTTGAAATTGTGAGTCACAAAAAAAAGTATAATAGTGCAGTGGTTAATCTAGTAGGTGACTGATTATTGAAACAGAGGTGTGAGAAAGGGAGTGAGAGGGGACGGGAAGGGTCTGTAGCAGGTAGCTAAGGGTACAGACGCCAAGTTAGTGTATACAGACTATAGTCAATGACTACATATCAATAAGACGAACAGTTTAAATGGGTAGAATTCAGCCCATTAAAGTAGGTATAAAAGTGTGATTTTGCATCTCGCCGTTAGGAGCGCTGAGCGCTCTTTTTGCAGACGAGTGTGTGACAAGAATGGAAAGAGAAGGAGAGACAGAGAGGTCCGACTGTTATGTGACCTTGAACGCAGATTGTTGTGTCGACAGACAGTGCATGCCCCTCTGTTATTTATCATTGCAATTATTAAATTTAATCAAATCAGTTTCATTTATTTTGACACATAAAGCTGTTTGTTTATACAAGTTTTTATTAAATTTATACTATTGGTAAGTTCTTTTAAGAATTGTTTCAGTTAATACTAAACTCGTATGAGTCAGCTGATTTGAGTTTTGTCTGACTTATTGTTTGTGATGATATAGTAACAATCGGCACCAGCTGATTCTGTTTTTGTTGACTTTATTATTGTTCTAAAAAAGCAACAAACAATATTGTATCCATAGTATTGCATTTAGAAACATTTTAGCATTAAGTTTTTCGTGTTTTAAACTGTGTTTGCTTTATTAATTAACTATGGAAATTGGAAAGTTACACAAACCTCCTAAGTGAAATAGATTCTGCCAATAAAAATATTGCAAATATGGTTTAGTAACCAGGACTACTCTTAAGTACTTACTAATTGCATAAATTTAATACAAATTTGTGTAAACAAACAGTTTTCTGGGTCAAAATAAATGAAACGCATTTGACTAAATTTATTATTGCAATAAAATATTATCGCCGTCCGATCCTGGACATCGCCCCCAAGAGGGGCGTGCACTAACTGGCGGAAAACGCCATTCAGGATATGATTCTAAGCGTAAAAATGATTGAAAAAATTCCTATGAAGGTATGTCCTAAAATGAGCGTTCCTTCTATCAGTCTGTATGTGATATTTTAATTAAAAATTATTAGTTAAAACCCACTAACAATATAGAGATGAAACTTTCCACGTAAGCGCACACGCTTGCAGACTTATTTAGTGTAAAAAATCTGTTTACCTTTCTAAAAGGCGGACATTAAAAGTGTTTGTAGATACGACCGTTTTAATGTTACTTGAATTTGTAAAATTTAATGCCTCAAACTGTTCCTTTACAAAACAAACAATTGATTCAAACTGTCAAATTTCAAATACATATATTTACGGATTGATAGTCATGGGTTTGATTCCGAGTTTTTCAAAATCAAGCCGTAGGTGCAGCAGGATTGAAGCACCTCAAAGTACAGTTAACCAGAAAAGTCCTAAATTCCCAATTATCAATATGTGCCCCCACCATTAAAAACGCGGGGGAAAAATAATTATATTATTAACACACTGTTTTTTATGCACTGATTACAAATCTTATATTGCAATATTTCTGAAACAAACCAAGCGAACGTGAAACCCAAATTTGTTATTTGTCTACCATTTTTGACGAAACTCACTTTCTTTATGTTTTTTGAAGTGCTAAATTTGAATTTTATATTGGATTTACACATCTCACTTTTGTGGCGCGCTAATAAATTACACTTATAAATGATTTTATTATACAAAGAATTATTTAAATGAGGGACTTGAGACTATTTTGTTAGTTATGTTTCGCTGCTGAAGTAGCATTTATATTCCAATTATTAAAAAAAAGGATGTTGGTAATAGGAAAAATAAACTGATAGATGTGTTTAAAATAATTAAACTTTATGGGATCAATGCAAAGTTATTATTTACAGATGCATAGACTGGATAGTTAACTGCGGAAATGACGATTTTGCAGAACTACCAGACAATAAGTTGAGGTACCGTGTCCCGTGTTCAGTTCATTTTAAAAGTACAACATTCACCAACTCATTGAAAAACAGGCTAGAATGTTGATTGTTATACTTTCCTGCTAGAGAACGGAAAATTTGGCAATTATTAATTTTAAGTGTTTTATAGGAAATAAAATAAATAATAACATACGAAATTTACATAGTTACGTCTAATTGGTGAACTGGGGGCAACAGCCCCTTCACAATAAAAATCAATTTTTAGCCGAATTTTCGAAGAAAATAAGAGCTATATTACACTCGACTCAATTTGAAAATTACTTTATATTATATATATATCTGTTTTATTCCCGGATCGATAAGTGGTAGTAAATATGCTTCAAAATTGCTGATTTTTTGGTGAAAGGGTCCTAGTAGGATTCTTTAGATATACTTTTTTTTGTTCTTCGATCGGATTCAAAATGGCGGAGTTATACCGATTAATCGTTTTTGGGTAGGGATTTAAGTATATGGATTTTTCCCACCTTGATAAAATGGTAGTAAATATGCTTCAAAACAGCTGAAATTTTAGTGGAAGGGTCCTTGTAGGATGTCCCAGACACTGATATTTTCATTTTTCGATTTTACACAAAATGGCGGTTTGTTTGATTTAAACCAAAATGGCAAAGTTAGAGCGAGGAAATTGCATTATTACTACCACCCATAAGCCCTTGTGCAGATTTTGAGCTATATCGTTCAAAAGGTAATTAAATTTTCTACAATCCTGTGCAAAGGTATTTCAGGTACAGTCCCCGGAACAAGGAACAAAATTGATAGAAAGCTCCCGATAAATGATTTTTTCATTATAAATGTCAGGTTTTTGCGCGATTTCTCCCACTCATAAGCCCGTGTGCAATTTTTGAGCTATATCGTTCGAAAGATAATTAAATTTAATACAATCCTGTGTAAAAGTAATTTAGGTACAGTCCCCGGAACAAGGAACAAAATTGATAGGAATCTCCCGATAAATGATTTTTTTCATTATCCATGTCAGGTTTTAGCGCAATTTCTCCCACTCATGAGCCCATGTGCAATTTTTGAGCTATATCGTTCGAAAGGTAATTAAATTTCCTAAAATACTGTGCAAAGGTATTGCAGGTACAGTCCCCGGAACAAGGAACAAAATTGATAGAAAGCTCCCGATAAACGATTTTTCCATTATAAATGTCAGGTTATTGCGCGATTTCTCCCACTCATAAGCCCGTGTGCAATTTTTGAGCTATATCGTTCGAAAGGTAATTAAATTTCCTACAATCCTGTGCAAAGGTATTTAAGGTACAGTCCCCGGAACAAGGAACAAAATTGATAGGAATCTCCCGATAAATGGTTTTTTCATTATTCATGTGAGGTTTTTGCGCAATTTCTCCCACTCATAAGCCCGTGTGCAATTTTTTAGGTGTATCGTTCGAAAGGTAATTTAATTTACTACAATCTTGTGCAAAAGTAATTCAGGTACACTCCCCGGAACAAGGAACAAAATTGATAGGAATCTCCCAATAAATGGTTTTTTTTATTATTCATGTGGGGTTTTTGCGCAATTTCTCCCACTCATAAGCCCGTGTGCAATTTTTTAGCTGTATCGTTCGAAAGGTAATATAATTTACTACAATCCTGTGCAAAAGTAATTCAGGTTCATTCCCCGGAAAAAGAAACAAAATTAATAGGAAACTCCCGATAAATGATTTTTTTCATTATCAATGTAAGGTAATTAATAAGCACTTTCTCCCACTAAAACCCCAGTGCAATTTATGAGCTATATCATTCGAAAGGCAATTAAATTTACTATAATCCTGTACAAAGGTATATTTGGAACAGTTTCCGGAACAAGGAACAAAACTCATAGTAAACTCTCATTATAAAATACTAGTTATTCCCTGATAAGAAAATTCGGCTATAGTAATGCGGCAGTGCTGCTTACGGGTTTTTTTATACTTCCCATGATTGACACCTTTGTTTTATAAGTGGTAATCTGTTTGCATTTGCTTCACCGCGGGGTTTGGTGAGCGAAGCGAGCAGGGGTTGATACTTCTAGTACTGTAGTTATAACTTTAAGTATAACATTTCCAGTATTGTTATATTTTTAATTTCAAATCCTTGAGGAACATGTTCTTTATTGTATTAAAACTGCACATTAATTTGAACCTTTATTTAAAACTTTCTAACAGACACTTTGTCTCTGACCAAAAATTAGAAAATCTTTCCAGCAGAGTGAAAATTGTATGTCATTATCAAAGTGAATTAAACATCATTG
>JAGFPH010022887.1:0-12296 GCA_018207615.1 Philaenus spumarius
GTATGCATGTACGTTCGGACGTACACTCGCTTTTATAAAAGTTGATGATGTTAAGAAATTACAATATTTTTAAACTTTTTAATGCTTAATTATTTTAAATGTTTAATGCCTCGCCAGTCTGACTAATGAAGACGGGAATAACGCAGGTAAATTGATAGTCAGTGACTAGGATCAACCTGCTTTGGAATTTTCCTTCTGTAGCAGACTGATCTAACGTCTTTAGTATATCTGCCTCCCTGCAATTGTTACTATCAGAAGCAATGACAGCTTTCGGCTGCTTTATCTTTGTTACCAACATGCCAAAATTGTTAGTAACATTGTGTACCCTGACTTGTTCAATTTGAATGTTTCTAACAATGTTATTAGATTATTGGTAACACTGTTTACCTATTGAAAACATGGCTTCGCGCAATCTTAAGACATTACTTTTACATTTATTATTAATTAACAGCTTTATTTTAAGTTTAACATAGAGCTTAAACCTTTTTCAAATTTTGTAAATATAAATAATAATAATAATAATAAAAACGAACAATTAGAATACAATTACATCATTCATTATGTAGACTATTCTTCTACTGACGATACATGTTAGACAATAAACTAAATATTAAGCTTCTTGTATGCAAATTTGACCTTCATTATTTTATGTTTTTTGGCTAGCGTATACAGGTCTTAACCTTTCCAACCCCTTATAATGATGATAAAGTAGGTTATAGACGTCGGCAATTTACTGACATAAGATTGTATAGTATCTCAGTTTCCAAGCAATACAAATACCCGAAATTCGTCGTAAAAGTTCTACTTTAATGATAGTGCAATATTATTTATTTAAAAAACATGTATATTTCCAAAGAAAATAGGTCTGCGAAGTTTGTTAAAAATATAGAAAACAAAAATGTGTACGAGTGTTCTTATTGATTTGGTCTCATTGTAAAAATACATATTTATATAACTAATTATTGCCAACTTATTTACAGGTATTTCTAATTAATTTTAGAATAGAGATTAAACAGATATATTTACAATATTAAATAGATTGACTATCATTGATATTGTACCATTCATCTGTGATCCTGTTAGTTTAGCTTATATTGTTTGTTACTGCTTGATTCAACTATTTAGGTTAATTTAAAGAAATAAAGCATTAACACTGTTTATTTGAAACTGGCGAGGTCATTTAAATGTGTTGCGATTGCATATATACAGGGTGTTCATAAAGCCCCTTCAACCTCCTCATTATTTTGTTACTGAAAATAAGTTAACAAACTTTGTATATACCTTTTTTTGCATAACAGGACACATATTTTGTCATAACTGACCCTCTTTGGTTTTGGGGGGCTTAGAGGGGTAATAGTGGTTATCAATTGCAAATATCAAAGTACGTCATTTAATATACCATTGTAAAGCTTATTAAAAAAGAAACACAATGGCACAAACTAGAGCTTCGTTTACTTAGTATCAAAGTAATGGACAATCAAAGTAATGGAAAATAACATACTCAGTACTTATTAATAATACCTATCAACAAATTAATAACCTGCTTTCATGTTATGATTGCAATATCATTTTCCAGAACCTTGATTGTCAATTAGTTATGAAACGAAGTAACATACTAAGCTCTAGTTTACGCCATTTTGTTTCTCTTTTAATAAGCTTTTCAATGGCGTATCACATTACCTACCTTTAAATTTGAAATGGTTTACCTCCTACAAAATCAAGCCCCTCAAAATCATACAGGTTCTGATATGTCAAAAAATGTCCTATTATGCATGCAACACAAGATATATACAAAGGTTGTTAACTTATTTTCAGTAACAAAAATAATAAAGGGGGTTAAATACACTTTTTAAACACTCTGTAAAGAACTTAATATAGCCACAATCATATTTAAATAATTACTAATAATTAGATGTAAAACACAAAATAATCACATTTTAAACTTAATTGTCAAACAAATTATACATATACTTAATTTACTTCCTATTTATATTTAAAATACAGCGAAGATTTAAAAGTTACAGAATATTTTACAAAAGTGTATTGATATTGTACAATCAAGAAAAATTAAATATCACATTGTTGACAATCTTTCTTGATTTTCACAATGTTTTACGCAACAATAGTACTGTATTTACGAATGTTAGAAGTCATCTAAGTGCTAGTAAATTAAGCAAAGGGTAATACTGTATTTGGAATTATGAGACTTATAAAATAGTTACGCATTATAATGTGCAGATGGTTGGTTGATATATTTATTTGTTTTCTTGTACTTTATTCATATTTGCTGATTATCAAAGCGAACAAGGTTAAATGTTTTCATTTCTTAAAATCAGCACTGTACAAAACTTACATGACGGGACATACATTGATGTACCATCACAACTGCACACACGATAACAATAAAACTGACACCGTCTCTGGCCTTGGAATAAATTCATATGCTTTCATGTGAGTGAGGAAGTTGAATTGTGTTGAAACGAACCAAGCCAAGTGTGTCTATAAATTATTAATACGTGAAATTTACAAGGAAGGTCGAGGCACACATACGTAATGCCAAAATGCATTGTTAATTTCCTTGCCTCCATGCCGAGGCAAATTATTCCGCAAATTGGATGCAATAACATTTCCCAGGTTACCGAAACTATTTACCTGTGGTTTGAATAAAGTTTAAAGTTTTTGTAATTTGTAAATCTGAATAAAGATTTTTGGCAATCGGCATTTCTTCTATTTCTTATTTTTTAATTAATTTAGCGTAATAAATTTTGTTACTAAGGAACTCTGGAAGAGAATAGCTTTGAAAGGGAAAATTTGTGACACAATAATTACTAAATGAAATAAAAGAGATCAATATAGCATTGTTGTAGTAACAAAAATGTTTCCATTGTTTATAATACATATTTGTGAATCATTTAAAAGTCAATAAATTTGATCAATTAAATATGAAAATTAAATTAGTTTTCATATATGTTAGTGGGAGAACGTAGGTTTCGTAAATAGAAAGTATACTAGAAACATAAACACATTTAAAACTAATAGTAATATAAATTTATTTATAAATAATATGTTTTGTTTTAAATTTAAAATAACTAACGTTTACGTAAATAAATGGAAAACTAAATGAACAAAGCAAAATTAAAATGTAAAAAAAGCATAAATCAACTTTGTATTAAATTTTGAGCTTTTGGAGTTACCTTAGTGGTTGTTTGCTTGAATAAATAACTTAAAAGTTTGCTTTTGTTGTTAAGCCAGTTAACTCAACTTTAATCATTTAAAGTCTGGGGAAAATCAGTTTGAGTACAATTTTCTGCCAATCCTAGCGCAACCCTTTTATTTGAGTTCGTCAACTCGGCCTCCATTCAGGTGTCAGTGAAGTCGGTATAAAGAATGTATAATAATTTCTGGGCAAATATTTTAATTTTCAGTTTTTTTACTTTGAACTGTAGAAGTGGAATGAAAAACATATATTATGCATGCGAAATATTTTTAATTCGTCAAACAGACAGATTCATACAAACGTACAAAATATTATGCCATTCTACAGGAACCTAAATGTTTTATAACGATTTCTTAGACTTCCGATAAATCTAACGCTGGGTCTTTTCGCCTAAACCCTGACGTCCGATGTATCGGAGTAACTTATTGGGTTTCTTTGATATTGTTAAAGAAGGCTTGGGAGTTTACATTCACGCGAAATACTTTTTAAGCTTAATTACATCACAGAAGTAGAAACAATTTATAAATTTAAGTTCAAACTTAAGGGAAATAAAACAATGAATACTTAATTAAGTATTCATTGCATAAAATCAGTTCCAAGTCCTTTTGCAAGTGTTTTGAGCTGGGCATTGTACGTTCTTTGTCGCAAAGACATTTTATAGCCTTCATATATTTTTTGTAGGCTAGCTGTTCCACTGTACTAAATCCAAGTCTTGTTTTTCAACTATAAACAAATACTATCCTATTGATTAATCCTTATAATATCAGATTACCAGCTAGCCCGATCCAGCTTTGCACGGATAGACACATCAAAGTTAAATGTATATTAACAAAAAATATATATAAATAAATATATTATACTATGTATTTCTTATAGGGATTTTTAGTAACTTTGAGCCCCCCCAAAACCCCCCTAATATTTCGAATTTTCATAAATCTATCTTAGCGAGCACCTAGGGCCTTGAGGAAGCTACATACAAAATTTCATTCCAATCCGTTCGGTGATTTTTTTAGACCTTTGACCCCCCCCCAAACCCCCCTAAAATTTCGAATTTTTGAAAAATTTTCTTAGCAAGCACCTAGGGCACTAGAGGAAGCTACATATCAAATTTAATTCCAGTCCGTTAAGTAGTTTTGGAGAAATCGTGATTTAGTAACTTTGACACCTCCAAACCCCCTAAAATTTCGAATTTTTTTAAACCCTTTCTAGCGAGCATCTATGGCCCTAGTGGAAGCTACATACCAAATTTCATTCTAATCCGTTTGGTAGTTTTGGAGAAATCGTGAATTAGTAAATTTGACCCCCCCCCAAACCCCCTAAAATTTCGAATTTTTTTAAAACCTTTCTTCGCTAGCACCCACGGCCCTAGAGGAAGCTACATACCAACTTTCGGCCCAATCCGTTCAGTAGTTTTTGAGATTTCGTGACGAGTCAGTGAGTGAGTGGTATTTGGACTTTATATAGGGTAAGTCTAGGATAGATGGCCACCGAGGAGAGATATAGCCACATGACCGTAATTCTGTAATTTGGCATGGAACGGCGCTGAGACTCAGTCAGTGTTTCCAGGGTGCAGTGGTGACGTAGCGTAAAAGTTTGGATTTTAGGCTATATAGGCCTATATAGATTTCTCGCCTAAAGGTGTTTTTTGTCGCTAAGCGATAACTTCCTTAATTCTTCATCAACATTATTTATTGAAGCATCATTCTATTATGCTATTGACGAAAAATATACAGACAGCTTAAAATTTATGTTTTCATTACAAAAATCGATTAAAAAAACATTTACATTATAGTACTTTATATGGTCCCAAATGTAAGGCGCCATCTATTAACAATCTGATTAACTAACATGACAGCTGTTAGTTAGATAGTTCATATGGTTCCTAACGAAGACACCATCTATTAACAATCTGTTTAACTAACACGGCAGTTATTATTAAGATGTTTTACATTATATAAATTATGCAAGTGCAAGTGTAATCTATCATGCAAATAAATCAAATTAAACCAACGTAAAGCGTTATAAATCGTTATAAACTGTTGTCAAACTAAACCAACGTAAATAAATGAAAGTAATTTACTTAATTAAATCAATGTATTATATCAGGTAAGTAGGCCTATTCCTAGCATGCGAAATATTCGCACGGGTCAGCTTGTATTTCTTATTACTTTTAAATATTTTTTAAGTGCATACTTAAAACTTTTCAAATATATATAATCTTAAACATACTTCTTAAATACGTGAATGGATCAATCCAATATCATGTATTATCAATAGCACAGTGACTTAACAAGTGGATTACGCGTGTTTTACATATTTCAAATTCACAATGTCCAATCTTAACGCTTCTAACCATGTTTGTGTGAATTCAGTACGAAATAAAAATTGTAAAACGTCAATGACAGCTTAGTGAATCACACTGAAGCTTGAACATTATTTTAATGGGAAGTAAATAAAAAAGGTTTTATAAAAAGCAGAATTTCGCAAGACGTCACCAGTTTCGTCTAATGACAGGAGAAACCTGAAACGTCATCGCAAACACAACGAGCATTGGCTGGACTGAGTAGTGGTGTTTTTGTTTAGTTCTCAAACCAGTTTTAAAATCCAGTTCGTCAAGATCAGTTGTTTGGTCTGAGTATCGTATTATTCAAACAAATACTGACGAAGAAGGAGAAAACCGAAATTGCTCATAAAACACTTTTTGGAGTATACAAATTATGTGTTGACGTTATTATTGAAATAGACAGAAGATCAAATTAATTTTTCACAAGAAAAGGATTTGGTTTGATAGGTTTAAGTGAAATGTTTGATAGCAAGATTTAAACTGTAGGCCTACATGTTGGCCATCATTTACTGAATGCTATAATATAACCAAATTAAAAACATGAACAATACAGTAAATCGCGTACTGTGAGGATATTTTAATCCTATTATGGTAAAGGCAAAAGTATTACGAAGTTAGTCCCTGCCTATGTATGTGGATTATATTTAAACTGGAATTTGTGAAAGGAAGTTAAGTTCACTATTTCAACACAAAACAACGAAAAATCATGGAAATGAATTCATGTTTGCTCCTTTGTTAAGTATATGTTATTTCATAGAAGACTTAATTTAAAATTTATAACTACATATTTCATTACCTGTTGTATTGGAAAATTCACACACATTTCGATGATATTGAAACCCTAATTACCTTTTAATCTATATTTTAAAGACCCTTAACTTAAATTGCCACAGAATTGTTTGAAGAAAGTTTAGTTAATGTCTTATGTGAAACTGACATAACTTTATACTTTTAAGGAACAATTTTGAGTGAAAAGTGATTGATTATTTAAGATCTAAACCGGGATTAAGGTTATCTAATAAAATGTATGACTTACCTAGGATATTGTTAAATATTTCAGTAGTATAAGATAACAACTGGCACGAAGGCTAAACTTTAAATAATACATATTACGTAATGTTTTGACAAAGACATAGTATTGCATTATATATTGGAAAATAATAACTATTTAACAATATGTGCATACAAATTACGATAGTGTATTAAACCACTAAAATCACGTATATGAATATTTAAACAAAAGTATTGAGAAAATAAGAATTATATTTGAAATTTGATTCCCCTTGCATTATACAAATTACAGTACTTGCTAACTATGTAAGTAAACAGCCAACGAATGAAAGAACAAACATCAAGCAAACGTCTGTGAATTTTGCCAACTAATATTATGGACTGTCAATAGACAATAGAAAAAAATCCAAAATTCTAGAAAAAATACACAACTCTCTCTTTTGAAACAGACCACAGCCATAAGAATATTCTTAAAGGTTTCTGATGAAAATAAATTTAGCACATGTTTATAATATGTTCAGCACATGTTGATAATATGCTTAACACATGTTGATAATATGTTCAGCACATGTTGATAATATGTTCAGCACATGTTGATAATATGCTTAACACATGTTGATAATATGCACAATATACAGGGTGGCTGGTGATAAGTGTTAACACAGTTTTGGTGATAAACTACTTGGTACCAGTGACAACATAGTGCGTATAAATGTTTGTTTACTACCATGCTCTTGAAGTAATAAATATTTTTACAAACATTTCAAAAATCTGTACTTGTACACGCAAAACTGAAATTTCCTGACCACGCATGCATGTTTTGTTAAGTTTAACGTCATTTTCAGAATCTACATAAAATTTCCAACACGAAATAATGAGGTGTAGTAATGTTCAATATTAAAAGTTATCAATGAAAGTTGAAAGTTGTAGTTATTGTACAAAAATTAAAGACATAACAAGGTTTATGTCTCTCCTGTGGTATAATTTAGGAGGTGTCAAACGTCAATGAAAATTTACCTAATAAATAAGTTTTCAAATAATAAGTTACAACCTTCCATTTGTCCCACTTTTTAAGAATACTTACAAACAAAGAAAAACATGGTATGATGAAATAAATACTAAAAAACTAAATTTAAATCGGTTTAAAATAAAAACAACTGCAGTTTGATTTTAAATTTGCCTCCATTCTCCTCGACACGAACCCTTTCTCGTTTTCGCATAGCTTTCACAATTATATTTTGCGACAATTTTTCCTTGACTTTTTCAGCAGCTTCCTTGATTCTGTTACGAAATTCTGCTTCGCTATTCACCACGCTTCATGTGGCCACACACAAACAATCCACGGGGTTCACTGACGAACCTCGTTTGCGAAATGCGGAGATGCACCTGAAATATGATTTTCATTATTTGTTCTAGCTCAATTCAATCGAGCAGTTGAGGACAGTTGTGCTGAATTAAATCTATGTACAGCTCACCAGTCAAGTGCCCTTGAAAGATTATGTGACCCTGAAAACTGGTCGTCAATTACTCCTGCCCACAGTTACACCAAATCACCGTTGAAATGACGCTTCTCTTGCAGCATTTGGATTTTCAGTCGCCCAAACGTACATATTATTTAAGTTGAAAACGCCCTCTCTTGTAAAATGTTACTCATCAGCTCAACAGTTTTAAAAAAAAGTGGTATTGCTCGATATCATTACGTAGAAGCCAGTGGCAAAACAATATCCGTGCTTCATACTCGCCAGCTTGCAATGCATAAAGTAAAATAGTATGAATGAATGTGATTTTCTTTCAAAACTTTGTAAACTTTCCATCGAGGCACACCAGTTTCATATGCAAGCTGCCTAGCTCTTGTCCCAGGATTTTGGTTTACCCTATAAAGAATGTGTGATAGCCAACCGCTATATCAAAAATTGCTCTTTATTAGTTTTGTGCAATTAACCAGGTTCTAATAAGCGTTAGTAAAACACCGATGAACTTGGAGTCTTCAGATCACGATACCGAGTGTAATATACTTTCTGGGCGGCTAGTAGTACAGTCATTTGGTGCTCGAAAAGTGGGTTACTTGGAAAGTTTTACGGGAGTTTTGAAAATTGTTGATTTCATAGATTTCAACGTGCTCTTTTCGAATTTTCCTTTTGCCACCTTGTATCTTTGCCGCTCGCACCGCCATATAACGGAAACATAACTCCCAAAAACAGTTTTTTTTTACAATATCTCCATCCATTCCGACTCATTTTACGATAAAAACTATTTTTTATGAATAGTTTTAACGTACGAGGGCCACAAAGTCTACTCCAATACGCGTTTTGGCCAAATAACTTATTTCCTCACCATTATAGAGGTATAGTAAGTTGCGTGTTTTTTATTTATTTATTTTTTTTTTTTCTGTATCCCCTGTAGTAGGCCTAATCCACATGTAATGCACTATTACACAATTTAGACCTACTGGGGGTAAAAAACGCGCCAATTACTCTGCCCCTATGGTTGTGTGGAAATGAGTTCGGCCAAAACGAGTGTTGGAGTAGACTCTGCGGCGCTAGTACGCTAAAACTATTAATTTTACAGAAAAATATTTTACTACATAAATTATAGAAAATTTTCTCTAGTTTTATTACATAACTATTTTCATCGTGAAATGAGTCAGAATGGAGATATTAAAAAAAAACTGTTTATGGGCTCCATTTTCCTATATGGCGGCGCGAGCGGCAAAGATGCAAGGTGGCAAAGTGAACATTTGAAAAGAGCACGTCAAAATCTATAAAATCACTAATTTTCAAATTTCCCGGAAAACTTTTCTGGTAAAACTACCAAATGACTGGACTATAACACATTTCCGTTGCAAAATTCATACAAAAATACATTTCTGCCTATTCCCGAATTATTGAAAACGCCCATGGTTGTTACTTCACGATTTAACAGTTACTGACCGGTATTTGTCTTATCGTACGTTTGTGGAAGTATATTGGAATGTTATTATAAACGTGAATTATCAAACCGTAATTATGTGTAAATATTAAGATCCTTCAATACCGTACAGTATTTATTTAATCAAACCATGTTTTTTCGTGTTCTGACTGTAAGTACTCTATAAAAAGCAGGACAAACGGAAGGTTGTATTACATTATTTGAAAGCTTATTTATTAGGGAAGTTTTTAATGACATTTGACACCTCCTGAATTAAACCATAGGAGAGGCATAAACCATGTTATTTGTTTAATTTTTGTACAATAACTATAAATTACAACTTTTAATATTGAACATTACTACGCCCCGATTATTTCACGTAATTCTTGTTTGAAATTGTATGCATATTTTGAAAATGGAATTAAACTTAACAAAACATGCATGCATAGTCAATAAATTTCAATTTTACATGTACAAGTACCGTTTTTTAAATAAAATAAAAATTAATTCAAGAGCATGGTAGTAAAAACATTTATATCACCATGTTGTCACTTGTAGCAAGTAGTTATCACCAAAATGGTGTAACACCTATCACCAGCCTTCCTGTAAATTGATATTGTGGGTATCATGTGCTGAGCATATTATCAACATGTGTTGAGCATATTATCAACATGTGCTAAATATATTTTCATCAGAAACCGTTAAGAATATTCTCATGGCTGTGGTCTGTTTCAAAAGAGAGTGTTGTTTTTTTCTTTTTCTGGGATTTTGGGAGTGATTTCCACTGTCCATTCTCAATGACAGTCCATAATATTAGTTGGCAAAATTCACAGACGTTTGTTGTTGTTGTTTGTCCCTGGTGCCAAGTAGTTTATGCCCAACAAATTGTTAACACTTATCACAAACCATCCTGTATATAAGTATTTCTAGGCAATATCTTAACGGTAATATATGAATTTCGAATATGCTTAAAGTGTCAGCACATACTGAGCATATTAAACACTTTGTCAGCATGTGCTCGGCATATATTGTGCTGCTTATAATGTTTCCCAGTCGTTTTTAAACTACAAAAAGGAAAGGTGGCAATCGATACTGTTTAGTAAGATTAGTAATATAAAAGCTATAATTCAGTTTTTAACATTTTTAACTCCCGTCTTTATTAGTCCATTAGTATAAGGGGGCCAATACACCTATACAAGCGAAAATACTTAATTTGTTTTTGTTTTTTTAGCCTTTTACGAACATTTTGCTGCAATTTTGATCAAAATATCCCTGTTTTTAACCCAGTTAACAAAAAATAACTAGATCAATGTTATGTTAGCTATGTATTATGAAATTGAACTTTACCAGCGATTTTTCGAAACCTGTGTTTTTGTGTACAGATTCCTTTATATCTCAAACACTATTAGCGCTACAGCTACCATATTTTTATGGGTAACCAAGGATACTTGTCGCAGCAATATGAATTAAAATCATGACGGTCAGTTTGAAAGAAAACTTTATTTTGTACCACTTTTGAGAAAATATATTGTAATTTTGAGTTATTTAAATTTACATTATACTAATTATACTAAAACTCTGATTTCAATATCTAAATAGTTATTCTAGTTCATACTGTTCTGCAATTCATCAGAAACAAGGAACATTTTTACTTTTCTTTTTTTACTTTTTACTTTTCAATATATCTCAATGCATTCAGAAGTTGAAAGAACAAAACAAATTTTTCAGTCTTTTCTTAAACTAAAAATAAAAATATTTTTTAAATTATTATTAACAAACAAAATTGATTTATTAACTAGGACCTATATTGAGCGAAACCTGACAAAATTATACAAATAGGACTTTATTTAAGATCACAGTAAATTATTAAATTTTTATCCGCAAAACGATTGCGGAAGGTGTACTGGCCCTTAAAACAAAACGCAAAAAAAATTAACGGCGGTAGCAGATTTGTGTTTTATTCATTACAATACAAGCACCACTCTTACAGTAGACAATTTACATTCGAAAATAAGAACCTAAAAATATTCGCTTAAAGCGTACTACCAAATTGTTTTTGTTAAATAGAGTGATCGATTCAACTTGTGTTAACAAAATTCAAAATGGAGGAGCAGCTCTCAAATCTACAATGTTTCCAAAAAGGTCATTTACTGTAGAGACAATAATCTCAGTTCAAACATTTAATTAATTGTTGTAGATGCCCTCTGTTGTGTATGTACTTGTACCGTTTAGTTAGGATTTTCAGTTGAACTGATAATGGTAGTTTTTTCTGTACATTAAACATACACAGAGAAAACAATATATTTTAGAATATGTATGTGATTAATTTGTTCATATTCAAACTTTAAGGGCCTCATAAACTAAACTACACTTATCACTTTGTAGAAAAAATAATTCGTGTAAAATGTCTAGTATTTCAAGTAAGCACTTTATGTAGGTACGTAACGTAATTTCTTTTTAACTTAAAACGTTGTAAAATACTAAACGACAATACATCGGATATAACGTAGAAAATATTAGGTCAGAGCCTTGTGCTGTCTGATACGGCCTTGGCTGGTTCCAGCACTCTTCCTTAATAACCTTCCTTCCAAAAAATACTTGTTTTTTTTTTTTTTTTTTGTAAAACCGGCCAGCCATGTAGCCTCATTTCACACGTTGAAGGTGTCTAATGCATTTTAATAATGGTCTTTGAAGGTTTGCATGATATTTGGGCACATTTTTCTTGGATGGATGCTAATCATTTAGTAAAGCGTTAAAATAAATTTTGACTGGTTCAAGCAGGTACTGTTGGAAGACTTTAGTAGTTTGATAACGTTA
>JAGFPH010022888.1:0-12295 GCA_018207615.1 Philaenus spumarius
AATGTCCGTGTAACCTACCGCCGCTATAGGGTGAAGCGCTGGAGTCGCAGGTTGCTTTCTGTTTTACTAGAGCCGACCCTTAAATCAGCTGTTTTATCTGTTATAGGGCTGAGAGTGAACCCCATATTTGATTCGCACGCCATTCAGCATATTGGGAGTATCTTTAACACACAATGCATTGCGTGCTTCGCACGCCAACCCCACGTTAGAATCAACCGCGAGGGTTTGAACCGAGTACTTCTATGGTATTTTACGTTTTGATCGATTTTGGGGTAACCAAGCGAGCTATAAGGTCGCGTAAAAAACAAAATGTGCAGAATAACATCCTACATTTATATTTGTAGAAAAAACTACAAAAAAATCATTCTCGTAGGAAAAATCTAAAAAAATAGTTACTTCCGGTCAAAAAACGTGTTTCCGATTGTTGGATTTTTTTGGTTAACGAACTTGTCCGAGCGACGTAGACAACCAACATGTGTACCAAATCGGACTTAAAACACATCATACTTAAATCGGACTTGTGCCGCTAGAGTGCGAGCACATATATACAATGTGTTCTGGGGACCATGATCGGTGCTCATTTACTACTCCCGACCTTGGGTCTTACCATAAGGGCCACTGCAATAGCTCATTTTTCCTATGGAAATTCGCTAAAAAGGAATATTGCAAAATTTGGATTTTTAAGCATAACATGGTGAAAATACGGGTGTTCAAGCCCAACCACATAACAGCTTACTCAGCTGATTCAGATTAAAAGCTTTGTTGAATACCACAGCAACTAACTTAGCAAATTGAAAATCAGTTATTTTTTCACAACAGCTTTTCAGGCTATCTGTATTAAAATTATTTTTCACAACGAAAAAGGCTATCTGTATTACAATTCAAACAAATGTTGTTACATATTACAAATAAAACAGCTGATTTTGGAACATAAGCTTAACAAAATGTTAGGTAAAGCCTATACTGAACCAACACACGTTTCTTGAAAGCATTTAGATTTATTACCATAGCAACCAAATTGGCAAATTTAGAATCTGGAAATTATTCTTCACAACCAACCTAAGTTTGCTTAGGTTAGGTGATAGCAAACACTATCAACGAAAAAGGCTTACTAGCCTATATCGTAATTCAAATACATATCACTATTAAATTTATGCCAACTCTGATATTTACTAGGCCTATATTTGAACAGTTTAAAATACTGCTTTACCTTATCATATTTTGGTCATATTTTATAACTTGAAAATTGCCTCTCTTCTATATACAAAATCTCTGCCCTAATCAGTCGTCACTCCCGTGAAAATATAATAGTGAATAATAATCTGTTTTTATTTGCTTATGTGGTTGGTGAGCGAAGCCCTCGAGTGATTATATAAATTGTTTTAGAACGATTTGTCGCGCCTGCGCATATCTGCGTGAATCACTCTGTTTAGTTTAAGCTTAGTCATTTAATAATTTTAAACAATAGAAGTCACCATTCTGAACAGCTACTTCAAAGTAATCTATCACATTGCTGACGTGGATTAAGTGGTTGGTTCTACGAAAAAATGTGTTGCATTTCTTATCTACAGACTTGATATTGAGAAGCTATTTTTAATGTGAAATGTCACTCAGCCACTAAGCGACGTCCACTGAAACTATTAAAGGCAATATTTTGAATGGATTTAAAAATGTGCTTTTAACATATAATATTCATGTCTTACCCATTTATCTAAGGCATTTTCACCAGTATTGCATATGAAATGCTCTGTAATAAGCTTGGTTTTTATGGATTGTGAGGTGTACAGGAATAGAATAGGCCTATAATAAGGCCATATCTTAAAGGCAAAAAACAGATAGTAATATTTTTTATTATTAGTTATTCCGGCCTTTGCCATCATTTGTGTGTTAAAAATCAATATAGGCCCTACAACGTTTCGGGAATATAAATCAACTGACTAACAAGTAAGGGAACATACACCTAGAGATCTAGGCCTATGTAAAGAAAACAAGTAAAGATAAAATATGATGACAAATGATGGCAAATGTCAGAATAACTAATAATGAAATTGAACATCCATAATTAATAAAATTAATGACAACTTCAAACAGAGATAGTGCCAGTTATCAACGCTAAGTACTTGGATGACATTGCAGGAGTCCTCAGTCTTCTGTTCTGAGGTCTTTCTTATTTTTAATTTCTATAAACACTTTTCACAGTAACATTCCATCTTTTTCTTTTTGTAAGTGGATGACACAACTCGCACAAAGAACCTGAAAAAATGCACGTACTTAGCTTAGAAACGCTGTTACTTGCAAAGTTTTCTGTAAATAATATTAAAATTAATGTAAACAATACCGAACGTATAACCTTCTCACTTAACCACAATCTATTGGAAAGGAAATATTGAAAACAGTGAAATTATTGGAGGTATTCATTTACTTGGGAGTCTCAAGTATCAAATATTTGCATAAGACTCCCTAAAGTAATTTATTTTTTAAGAAAATTAATGCACTGTATTTTACCTCTGATGCAGTGCTAATAATAGTGTTTCATGTATTATGAGCTACTTCGTTCAATGTTGATGTACGTTGTGGGCAATTCAGTTCCTTCAGGTAGAGATTTTTATGTAAAATAAGCACATTGGGTTATCAAATAGACAATCATGAGAACCTCTGACATTTCTCTGTACTCCCTGTATAAGACTAGTTAAGACACACAAAGAGTTCTTACTACCACTACCAGCAGTAAATCCTTTTCAATAAACTACCGGTGTATGCTAGAACTTTGCCTGGAAAAACATTCAAAACTGTAATTAAAAATGTCTAAAACAAAAAGCTTTCAATTCTGTGGATGAATACATGAAATATAATACTGTATCTGTAACAGGAAAATGCCATATTATGTAGGCCTACCTAATTATAATTCAATTTGACTGTTGCTAGAACGTATTGTGTTTAACAGCACTAAGCTATTAATATTATTATTTCGATATTTGGTTTGTTAACTAAAATTCGTAGCCGAAAAGGTATATTATTGAAAAACAAATAAAACAAAGTAAAATTTGGTTAGTAATTTGTCTGTAAACTGACAAATATCCAGACTTTTAACTTTTTAGAACGGAATTCTCCAGATACGCAATTTCCTACAAACCTTCGTTTACTTTACATCTGAATAACCAAATAATTACTTGACAGAATAAAACCTAAACACAGAATCTCACAAATATACTACTCAAACGCATTTCAACGACATTGTCGTCATCTTCAGTTATACACGAGCTTCAATAATCAAACTATCAGTGTTTCAAGTCCCGTATTTATACAAAACTAAAAGTGGCGTGGCTTAACAACGTTATTCTAACCTAAAATCTACTTATATAAAGCTAGACGGTAACACTGATTCACTGACATTAATTAAGAGGCACTTCCCGTAATCGGACCCCCCTCTACCTTATACTTGAATTAAAGCTCTCGACTAGAAACCTTTAGGAAATTTGCCAGAATTTAACATTTTTAATTTTGGAAGCACTTAAGCGGGAAATATTTTTTCGATTTTTTCAATTTTTTCATTTTTCTTCTTTGAGCGCGTTTTGTAAGAAAACGGTAAGAGATAGCAAAAAATGTTAAATACAAAAGTTATAGAAAATTACATTTCAAAGAAACGATTTTCCGTCAAATTTAAGATCCAATCATCAGTTTAGCCGCTATTCACCCGAAAAGGAGCTCCAGCACACAATCCTTCAAATTTCCAATGTTAATCATTCTTATGGAGATAATGTTTAATGAGTTAGAGTCAGCTGCCAAATAAAACAGCTGATTTATGCTCGGTCACCCAGGTTCAAACGAGCCAAAGATTAACGAGAGCCTTTAGCTAATTTCCAACTGCGAGCGAAACGAAGCAGCCATCTGAGGCCGTAGGCCGAGGCGGGGTTGGGACGCGAAGCGTCCAGTTGCAGAGCCGCTAGTTAACTATATAGGCCTACCTTAAACAAAAATTACTAAACTAAAATTAACAATATTAAGATTGTGTATCACTTTTTTTTGGCGAGTCAAGGGTATCTGAGAAAATGCAATAATTCTGGCTGAAAGTAGTTTTCTGTGATTAGTACATCCACGGAAAGCGATTTCCTGAGTTTCATGTGTTTATCTCTCTCTCTGAAACCTTTCATGAGATAGTCTTTTTTTAACGCATACAGGCGGACAACTTCTAAACTAAGCAAGAAAGGACACATGTTATCAACTCGTACAAAAGCGAGTGTACGCTGAGTAACAATATAATATAACAGCTGATTTCACCCATCACCTCTGTAATACTATAACAAAACCTTTCATAGATTATATACTTTGGTGTTATGTTTGCAACTAGAATCGATATAATTTCTTGTGAAGTTGATTTTTTACTTTCTCCACCCTATACGTAGTAGTATATGGAGAAAGTATTGTTTTCGTAAAAATGTTCGAATTTGAATTTTCAGTTGAATTATCTGTTTTGGTGCTCCCAGAACCCCAAAAAATTGTTTAGTGCAATTATCTGTGTTGGTGCTCCCTGAACCCAAAAATATTTTTAGTGGAATTTTTTGTTTTGGTGCTCCCTGAACCCAAAAATTGTTTTTAACGTGGTGTCTGTCTGTCAGTGTGTCAGTATGTATACACGACCAGAGAGGACACTATTGGTCCGATTTTCATGAAATTTGGTATGTAGGTACTAAACCCTAATATCTCCAGGCGTTTTTTTCATTTTTTGGAATTTTTAATTTTTAAGGGTAATTTGCCCCTAAAAACCCATAAAAAATGACAAAAATGCAAATTTCTCAAAAACGGCTCTAACGATTTTGATCAAATTTTCAGTATTTATAGTGCTTAAGATGCCAAACAAAATGACACCACCCGCTTTTATCAAAACTTCGGCGTTTTATAATTATGGGGAAATGTTAAAAAATAAACAAGTTTATGTTGTCAATCTAGCATCGGGGTCACGGCCGCACGGGTAGTACAACGGTAGCGAACACGGCCAGTAATTCTAAGGTCGCGCGATCGAATCCCGCCTGGGACAATAATTTTTTTATACGATTGACGTAGGTAGAATATTTTTTTTTGTTTTGTTCTAAAAAGTAGTAAATAAAATGATTAAAAACAATATTATTTTGACTACAGTAAGTTGGGAGAAAGTTTGTGTCAGTTAACTGATACCGTTTATTTTAATATGAGTTACAGAACTAATACATGCTATATACGTTATAATATTTGCTTTGAGGTTATAAACTGTATATAAATACAACCTTCTATCATCAATATTTGTTTATACAAATTTAAAAAAAAGATAGTCTACCTATTCGTTAACTTCGGAAACATTCGTAAATCTTTGTTTAACATATTCGATTATTAATTTGTTCACTATAATATTAATAACTTCTAAATCATTTTATCTGTCAATATGAAATGAAAAACAATTAAAAGATACAATTTTTATCTTTCTTTAAATATATAATAACGTACCTATATAAATAAAAAATGTTAACTAATAGGTATATAGTTTTATAATCCTTATAAATTGTACACATTTACCAAGTTAAAAATCCCCGTCAGCATAGTTAGGTAGGCCTAGATAAAGTCTGTTGTTTTTTAGTGGTATTTTTTAAATGATGTATTTCTGATGTGTATCTAATTAATCGGCCTGAGATTTTTCTCGGGGCTTGTATTGTATTATTTGATAGTTTTGACCTGCTGAATTACATGGTAAAGTTTGGTAGAATGGTTGCGAGAAACCCTGTATATACCAAGTAATCAAAGCGTTAAATTAAAAAAGTTTAGATAGCAGAAATTAACAGCTAAGAGAGGTCACACTATAGTTTCACACTTTTCTAACACCCTATACACATATCAGCTGAGCGCACATTAACAGTATAGGTTTCACACACGTTTTATAAACAAACCTGACTGATGTCAAACAAGTGGGTAAGATATAACCTTAACAAAAATGACAACTGAGTGAAATGACACGTAGCGCAGGTCTTAAATTAAAACCTCCCCCCCCCCCTTCGGCCTATAACCTATACAACGCAATCAAGATAATATGGTCCTTTGTTAATACTAAACAAGGTTAAGTATTTTTTATGTGTTTTGTAGTAAGTTGTACATTGAAAGTTGTTCTTCAGAATTTAACTCAAAAAATAGTTGGAGATTCAGATGAAACTTTTAATTTTGTGTTGCACTAGGTCGTTGCATCTGATCGTTGGAATTCAGTAATGTATGTATTTCTCCTATAACCCGGTCAATAAAAGTGCAAAAACAGCGAATGTCGAAACTTTAATTGGCGAAGATGATTTTTTTCCAGTGGTTAGTCACTAATAGAGGGACATACTCCCAAATTTCCTCTGGAGCAAATCGCTTATAAAGTTTGTTTCAAATGGGGACTAATAATTCACCTGCGTGTAAAGTTCCAATAACCATAGGTCCTAAAATGCTCTGTTTTCCGCTTAGCAGCCATTTTGTTTTTTACTAAATAGTGTACGGTATATCTTTAGAACGGCATAACCAATCGAGTTGAAATTTCGGACGGTACTGATCAATGCAGGTACCTAGTTTGAAAAACATATTCAACTTGTTCCAATACGCTATTTTAAAATGGCGGCAATTTAAATACATTTAAGTAAATAACTCAAAACAGTAAATTTGTATAAAAAACGCCAAGAGTAAATTTGTGTAGCCGGTTTAATTTCTTATAGAACGGTATTTGACTAGTTCTTTCACAAAATCTGAAAACAACATGTACCGTACCTAGAGAATATGAGGATACAATAAATAAGTTCAAGACCAAAAAGATAGATTAGAAGGAGGTTATAGAGATACCATGTATACCATGCTGAGTGCACAAAATAGTAAACGGAAACTGATTGTTTATTTTTGTTTACACTTTTAATTTTCATAAATCAACTATTTATTGAAAAGTTTAGGAAGAATTCCTTACTATTAACACTAGGAAAGAAGCTGCTTGATTGAGTGTGCTTACAAAAAAAAACATCCTGGTTCGGTTTTTATTTAAGAACTAAAACATTATATAACTGAACTATGAACAGACAAAATATTGTCTAATCCCGAAACATAAGTATAAGCTATAGATAAACTAGTCAGGAGGAATTATCTTTTAGAATACAGTAATAATATTTTAAAAATTGTTCACTTACATATTACTAGTGGGCTTCACTATCTGCTCGCTTCGATCATCAAGTGTCTCGTGACGAAGCAAATGCAAACAGATTATTGTATACTCTGATATTTTCAGTTATACAAGTTAGTTGCTAGATGCTATGGTAATAAATGTAAATGCTTTCAAGAAACGTGTTGGTTCAATATAGGCCTAACGTAAAATTGTGATAAGCTTTTGGTCCAAATAAGATGTTTTATTTATAATATGTAGCCATAATTATAACAGGATAGATGTTTGAATTATATAATACAGTAAGCCGTGTTTTATTGTTTGTTATTGCTTAAAAATCTAATTTTTTCATTATCCTTTTTTTGCGAGCTACTTTGACTCATAAGAATATACCTTCAAACTTTCGTACGTTTTTCTATGTCCGTCAGACTGGACAAAGCCGCTTATACAGTATATGTAGACAGGTTAAACGCGTTTCAACGATACAGTCGTCATCTTCAGACAATCATGTATTAAACATTACTTTGAAACATCGTTTATTTTTATTGATTCATTATTAAAATGTACCAGGGGCGGCTCCAGGCCCCCCCCGAGAGCTCAGATTTTTTTTCGTATTTCAAATGCATCCATGTGTATATAGTATATAATATTATTTATGAACCAATATCGGAAAAGCCATTTAGAAACAAGATTAGCAAAGACGAAACTTAATTCTTTATTTCTATATCATATTCACTTATACACAGGCAGTCCTCGTTATACGCGGTCCCGCTTTACGCGATTTCGCTTTTACGCTGTAGAAAAAGTCCTAAACATAGTGGTTATCCTTATGCTCTAGATGTGCAATAAGACGGGATTTTAAAATATTTTGCGTTTAAGGTTATTAAAACGTAAAAAGCGTTAGAAATATAGAAAAACGCCAAATGCCACCGACTCACTATTCATCACTATTTTTCAAAAACGACAAAACATATTAACTTGAGACTTAACATAGTGGTTACCCTTATGCTCTAGATGTGCAATAAGACGGGATTTTAAAATATTTTGTGTTTAAGGTTATTAAAACGTAAAAAGCGTTAGAAATATAGATAAATGCCAAATGCCACTCTGCCACTGACTCACTATTCATCACTATTTCTCAAAAACGACAAAACATATTAACTTGAGTTACTTAAGACAAAGGTTTTGTATTTGAGCCGAGTTGTTTGAAGGGTAGGCTACAGTTGATATTTTTATGTTATTGGTGCGCTGTCTTCCGTCAAGGTCAGTGCTCTCATAACGGTACCCACCCCACCCCCTACTAACTCTTAATTCTCCATTATCAATACATATCATTATTCATTTTCATATTTAATAAATGAATAAAATATATAGGTATTTTTTTAATATTATTTATGCATTTCTGTTGCCATCAGACTCTAGGCTAACCTATGGCAACAGAAATGCAAAAATAATAATTAAAAAAATACCTAAAAGGTTCTAACCTAACCTATTTAGTTACAGTATGTTTACCTGTATTCAATATTTGACAGTAGAATGTAAAGACCAAAATTGCGGCTAGGATAGACAGAGGCGCAAGTCAACAGAAATGCAAAAATAATAATAAAAGAAATACTTTCCACGCTAATTTTTCCAAGCCTGTTCCCTTGGCAGTGGTTTCGCTAGATAGTAGATAGGGACATTTAGATGTGGTCCGTATAATACACAAGTACCATTTTTATCTTTCTTTAAATATATAGAGGAAAAGGTGTAAATATGGGCACCCTCTTTTGTTTTTGACTTAAAATTACTTTCTTTTGGGAAAAATATAGATTTTTTACAATTATTAACAACTATAAGAAGTTTACTAAATAATAGGAGGTAAAATAATTAGTAATCTAAATTATTTCAATTTAAAAACGAAGATTTACAAAAACCTTTAAAAACATCACCAGAAAAAATGGGGTGCAAATATGGGCCCTCTCCAAAAAAGTCACACAAAATCGTTAAAATGGTTTAAAACTGGATAAAACAATACAAACCGATAATGAACAACTTGTATATTTGAGAATTTTAAATGAAATGAAATAAAAAATTATTTACAGAAATCGCAAACATAAATTGCTTTTTCAGCTCCGGCACAATCTAAGTGTGCCCACAACTCGCACATAACACATTTAACCCACACTTCTCCACGAGTGTCTTTAGAGAACCTTTCTTCACAAAAGAAACAATTTGCATCATTGGAGTCTGGTGTAACCCCATCGTTTATATCCATGTCATCATCACTGTCTACAAGGGGAGGGTCGCCGGAGTCTGATGAGTCCGATGATGAATCATTTCGTTTGGTGGGTTGAATTTTCTTTTTCCGAGTGCTTTTGGTCTTCCCACCCCTGCCCTCAGGCTGGTCTCTAACGCTGAGAAAATTCAACGATCTCTTCTTGAGGGCACTTTTGTCAAGTGACTTGGTCAACTGATTCTTGTATGGCGTTCCAGTGATGAGGCTGGCACTTGCTGCTTTGCGCCCCCGAGTGGTGGTTCTCTTTTTAATGTTGGGGACAGGAGATATGTCGAACGGTGAAACTGCACTTGAAGTTCCCGGGAAACATTGTGATGTTTCAGCAGCTTCATCAACTTACATATTTACAGCCTGATGTACTTGGGCTTGTATATCAGAATAACTCGAAGGAGAGGCAGATGATGTCGATGGACCAGGGAAAGCAAGTGTAGGAGCACGTGATCAGCTATAAAGTCAGCGTCGGTGAAGATGTTGCGGTGCATAGGGTATATCCCAGTTACTTTAAACCCGTTTACAGCTATCTCAGCCGTTTGGGTACGAAGGTAGGCTTGACCAAAAACCTACATAACATCGTATGGTGTAAGGGGACGCCCATTCTGTTGCAACCATACTCTGACTCCCTCGCTGTAATACGTTTTTAGGGGCCCCATAAAAGTCTTGTCTAAGGGCTGTAATTTGTGGGTGGAATGAGGAGGAAGTGAGATGATAGTCACATTGTTCTTTCTGGCCAAGTCAATAACATCTGGATTACGAACGTGGCTATAATGACCATCTAAGATAAGTATAACAGGCCTTTGCTCAGTAGGACATGTTTTCTCAATAAAGTGAACGAACCATTCTGTGAACAAATTTGTTTGAACCCATCCTGAAGGATTGGCTCTACCAATAGCACCATCAGGGCAGCCTCTCATTCATGTTTGTTCTAGGGAAAATTATCATTGGCGGGACATAATGGCCCGAAGCGCTCATGCATGCTATGATTGTGATAGTAGCCCCTCTTTCTGCGGACGTTAAAGCTGCAATTTGTTTTTTCCCTTTCAACCCTATTACTTTGGGAATTCTGCTCTGTACAATGGACAGGCCCATCTTGTCCACGTTATACACTCGGTCTGCTGGATACGAGTTTTTGTTGAAAGCATCTGCCAATAGATCGAAGAAAGCTGTCACATTATTTTTATTGAAACCCAAAGCTCTAGCATATGATTTGCGAATTGACAGCTGATCCTTGTGTCTCTCAAGAAAAAGGTCAGCCCAAGCTCGTCCTGCTTCTCCGTTTTTGAAAGGGGTTTTCAAGCCATTTCTCTGGACAAGTAAATATGCCATTCGTCTAAAGTCCCCTAAAGTGCATCCAAAGAATTTTTGCTCCATCACTAGGAGGTATGAAACTAATTGCTTTTCGAGATCGGAATTTAAGAATAGTTTCCTTCCAAGTCTTGCTTCTTGAACCGCTTGCTCGGGGGTTTTATCGACTTTAAGAAATCTCTGCAGAGTACTACGAGGTACTTCAAACCTTCTTGCGGCACCTTTAACGGAAGCCTCCTTAGCTTTCACAGCTGCGATTGCACGCACCATCTGAGATTTATCCCAGTGATTCCTCTTGTTCTTGCATTCATAATGCTTCTTCGTCCTCGGCATTCTGAAACAGCAAAAAAAAAACAACCTTATTAGCTCAATTTGAAGAAGGTTTCAAATTTGATAGGTATCTAGCTCTTTCTATGTGAATAACCCGATGTATAATATGTTACATTATGCACATTACCCAATGTATTATAAAATAAAACTCACAGATGCTTTGATGTACGAAAACTTGAATGGCCTTTTAATTATTTATAACGTTATTATTAGTCTACATTACGACGGTTTTACCTGTTTTTAGACTCAATGGGATCAGGTCAAAACATCTAAATTGTTTTGTTGCTATGTCAGTTGTGCATATCAAATTCCGAATATCTATTTTCCATTTATTTTGTTTAAGAAAAAGATGGTGCAATTATGGGCACCCTTTAAATGAGGGCCCATATTTACACCAAGAAAGGGTGCCCATATTTACACCAACCCTGCCTAAGCAAGATGGCCACTATCACATGTAACCTAAAGTCGATCATGACTAAATGAATGCTTCTATAATTAGCTTAAGATCTCTGCTTTTCGGATATCACAGTGAAATTATTTTAAACTAACCATAAATAGATGAAAATAAAATGATTTCACATACCTGTCAAAGTTTTGGAGTCCAGAACAAACACTAATTCGCACAATAACTCACGCTGCATCCGCACTACTTGAAAGAAAGATGCCAACTGCTCCTAGATATCTTATAACAACAAGTGGCGCCATTTACAGTACCGGCCACCAGTCTGCAGCACCTCATATACCCTCTAGACAGGGGTGCCCATAATTACACCTGTGCCCGTTTTTACACCTTTTCCTCTAATAACGTATGCAAATAAAAATGTTTAACAAATAGGCCTACAGTTGTATAATTCTTACTATTGTACACATTTACCGAGTTACCATAAAAATAATTCTTTTAATTGCTTTTGATTTTATATTGAGTACCAGGAGACCGAGCTAAAGCTCGATTATAAGCAGGGCTATGATTTCAATAATAAATATTGGATTATTGAGTTTTGAGGTTAGGCCTATAACATTAAACAACTAAATAAAGGGTATATACAACATTAGGCTTACCTGTAATAAAAATACAGTTTAAAGGATTAACCATAATCTCAACGCTATGCCTCAGAAATAAGTCAGGCCTAAATTAAAGTTTAATATTTCAATATCGATTTAGGCCTAGGGCCTAGTTCGCTCACGTCAATAACTATTATTGCAAATTTCCGTGAACATCGTTTAGGTTAGGCCTATAACATTAAACA
>JAGFPH010022890.1:0-12294 GCA_018207615.1 Philaenus spumarius
ATAAGTAAGTTATTTCTATCTGTTTAAGGATTTAGCTAGGTATACAAATTTTATTAAAGCTGAGTTATTATGACTAAGAGGAATCTTTATAAAATTAAAGGTTTCAAAAATTAACATAAACAATATTTGTTGATTTTGAAAAGTTATTTGTTTGTCTAAAAAAAAGTGCTTTATTAGTGTCAGTAACGTTTCCATTGGTTCAAAACGTTTCCATACCAAAATATCTTGTGCTCAGTTAGGGTGTTTTCAAAATTTTATACACCTGTAACTTTTAAACGGGTAGTCATATAAAAAAAAACACCAAGAACAAAAAGGTCTTAAAAAAGCTTTTAAAACCTGAAATCAGCATAAAATATAGGGTGTTGCATAAGAAATTCAAAAGTTGTCCGCCATATTGAAAAATGGCGGCACATTTTTGAAATTTCAAATTCATATTTTTAATGGTCACTAAAAAGTAGGCGAACAGATCATTTAAAAATTGCTGTAAATCTTGTACTTTTGAAGATCCCAATGGTGGCCCAGTTAAAATGGACACTGTGTGTACATATAATTGTGCAGAAACAGAACTCGTTAGGCATTAAAAATTATTTGATTTGCCAGTACTTTGACCACATGTTTTTTTGCTGGATTGTACTAGAAGACTGCCACTTATCGGATGTTCAAATAACAAATCATAAATATAGTTGGAGGTGAAATTTAACTTGTCATTTAGAATGTTGGATGGATCAATCTTTTGATGTTTATAAATTTCAAATTCCTCCATAATGTTTGTTTTGTGTCCTTCCCTCAATCTTTGTAGTATGATCATGTTTTCCTGTATATTAGTGGCAGTGAAACATGTAGCCATTACTGCAGAGAAAAGTACTACTATTGACTTAAAATAAAGTATATTAATTAATTTAAAGTAGTTCTAAGGCTAAACAATGACTATTATAACTTTTTACAAACCGGCCCAGATTATGCTTAGATTAAAGAGAGCCAACTAAACACGATTATACTGTATGTGTGAAGAAATTTGATTTCCTAATCTTTGTATTGCTTGAAGTGAGAAATTTTTTTTTAAATCTGTCAAAGTGTGTTAAATTAACTACATTATTTCTTTTATTGATAGGCTTTTATTTTGCTAATTGAATTATTTGTGATCCAAGTGGACTTTTGGTCATCGGATTTTGAGGAAAAGCATTTTAAAAGAATAAAATTGTGCATAATTCTCATTATTTGACTAAAAAATTTAAATATCACTAAACTGAAAGTGAGAATAGTAACAAAACCATTTTTAAATTACTTGAAAATTGCATGATTGTAATTTTTGAAGCTTTAATTTATTAACTGAATTAATTTTGTGTTAGGGTGAACGTCGCATCTCTGGTGATGGTCGTGCTGATGGGCAAGATGGAATATGCAACGGACATACTTAAAAACTTACTTTTAAGATTAATTGAAAAGTCAGTGAGCACAAAACATCCGCAGTTAATGTTACGAAGAACAGAATCTGTCGTAGAGAAAATGCTAACGAACTGGATGGCACTTTGTATGTACAAATACTTAAAGGACTATGCGGGATCGTCGTTGTTTTTACTATTCAAAGCAATAAAACATCAAATAGAGAAAGGTCCTGTAGACGCAGTCACGCATGAGGCGAGATATTCTTTGTCCGAAGAAAGACTTCTGAGAGAGCAGATAGACCACGGACTAGTTGTAAGTATTGCAGGCAAATTCCAAAATATATTGGCTTAATTTTACATCAGCTTGCTACGGTAACATTCAATCAATTTGCTGCAATAAAAATACATTTTTTGGAAAAACAATATTAATACAATAGAATTCCACAAACTCAACATTTGATGCTCCACATTTTGTGAGATGTTTCATCTGTTTATTCTAGATTGAAAACATCCAGGAATTGTGAAACAGTATAGGCCTTTTATGCTAGGGTTTACATAAAATATTTCAATTAGTTCCATATCAAATTTCAGTTCATTTTGCAGAATCTAGTACGCTTTATTTATTTATATGAGCCAACCTGTAAATAATGTTATCCAACCTCCTCTGGTTCATACAGGGTTATGGTTATAGTTGGCCAAAAACATAATTATTAGAAAGATTTCGTAATATTGTTAAATGGTGAAATGAAACATAAAAAAATCTTTTACGGGACAGGCTATACTACAAGCAATAAACCAATATAAATAAAGTTAACTTCTTTCTACTATTTCTAAGCTTTGTACTCTCAAATGCAATCATATAATTTATACAGAATATAAATTCCAAAAGCATCCCAGTCTGTGTCTCTGATGAAAAGCTTGTTATTAGATGAGTTTATTATGATTATTAATATTAAAAGCGGATTTTACTCCCTAGACACCTCAGCCTTAAGACTTTTTGAGTGCTTCCTGATATCGACCTAATTCTACACCCTTGGTTAAATCTAGAATTTGTTTAGCTAGGTTGCTGATCTTTTAGGAAAATCATTTGGGCCAAAAATCAATAATCTTCTTTTTCCTAAAGCTTCGCATTTTCACAATATGTGTTCTGCAGTTTCCGAGTGTTGGTTGTATAATCTGCATTGCATATTTCCTTTGGAATAATCCCATGGTATCGAATGTTTCTTAAAAGCTCCATGTCCAGTTATGAAGGCTAAGATTTTACTTTGGTTTCGTTTGCTTTGTGCAGCGAAAAATCAAGAAAATGTCTGACTGGTTCAACTAATGTCCCATATTGTTTCAGTGTTGAGAATTTTCTCCAGTGATCTTTGAAGACTGATTTCATCCATTTTTGTAAACAGTTTTGTGCTGCAATTTTACTTACACCGGTTCCGGGCCAGCGAAAGGTATACTACCTCCTTTCCGTGACAGTTTAAACGCCTTTTCGTTGCCTTCATATCCTCTGTGACCAGTTATCCACCTCAATTCTATCTGATTCTGGGTCAAAAGCTTAACTAAGGTCTGGAGACAATCCCATACTAGTGATGAGGAAAATTCTTGTGACCTTACAGAATTTATAGCAGCCTTACTGTCCTAATGATAATGCGCTTTAGTATCAAATCCTCTCGCTAGGCACAGTTGTGCGCATTCTAATATTCCAGTACTTCTGCCTGGAACACTGTTTCATACTTTCCCAGAGCTATACTTCACTCTTCTTTGCTTGTTTTCCCATACACTCCTGCACCTACTCCTGCGTCAGATCGAGATCTGTCGGTATAGTATTCTATACTGTTATGTTTAGGTGACCAATCTCTGTCAATATCCTTCCTCTTCCCGATAGTAGCATCAAAAGGTATGGTCTACGAGGTCTTTTTAATTATGTAATCGCTTCTCATAGTGAATGTATAATCATATGATTCATGTTTCTGACAAGTATCTTGTACTATCTTACAACGGCTTCCTTTCCACATTCCACAGAATACTCCAATCTGTATGCGGCCGAACTTGCTTTAGCGATAATGCTGAAGTTCAGCGAAACCTTTCCTAAGAGAATTTAATTTGTATAGCTACTGAAGGTGTGCTTTTAATTAAAGGCCCTTAATATACATAGACAAGCCAACCTTTGCAGACTTGTCAATCTACGCCTAGTTACCTCCAGAAGAGTTCACTTCTTTTCCACCTTATTAGGGCAGCATACTGTATCTGAGGTTGAATTCCGTCTCATAAAGCCATTAAGTCAGCTGAATGGAGTCCCCAGTTCTTGCCCAGAAAATGCTTACAGTCCATAATGGATCTGATCTATTTCAGTATGGTGTATTAGACTAGTTAAAAGCTGGGTTTACATCTGCGAGAAATTGCGTGACTTTTCTGTCCGACACTCAAATTTGCAAATGTAAACAGATCGGCGAGCAGTATCGCAACTGCTTTCGCGAGTAGTGATGCGAGCAGGCTGCGTGAGTGTCTAATACTTCAACTTGCAGGTCTAAACACGAAACTCAGGAATTTATCGCACTCGCACTGTCGCCCGATCAAACAGTGGCAGATATTTACCCACAGTTTTGTGCAAGTTGGGCTAGTGAGTGGTTGTGCGTTTCCTGTGTTGTTGTTGCTGTCGATGGCTGAAGATACTATGGAATTGACCGTTGATCGTACTGCTAAAACTACTATGGATGATAATAAGAAATGGTCAGATTTGGAGACTAGAAAACTAATTTCTTTGTATGAAGAAAACTAAATACTATGTAACGTAACATTGAAGGATTATAGGAATCGAATAAAAAAATGCTTAAAATATCGTCTCCTGTCAATCCATTCTTTAACCCAGATTGTCCTCTTCTTCTTTTCACGTTCTTCTATTCGTAACCAATAATCTACTATTACACTCGCAGAAGCAGTTTGCTTTTTGCGTTTACTCGTCTGCTTTTTGGTATAATTACAAACCGACTGACCTTGGCATGGGAGGGACTACTTGCGCGAGTTGAAATTGCATCGAATGCTGTCAAGTGTAAAGGGATTTTATACAAACGACCAGTAACACTAGCTCGCAGGATAACTTGCAGCCAATCTCAGGAAAATTACATCTATGTGTTTACTTTTTGAGACACCACTTGCGCAAGTACTGTCGCAACTTTACTTGCAGGTGTAAACCCACCTTAATAATCACTGATTTCCATTATGCTACTGTAAACTATGCTGACATGAACATACCATGTTACTGTATTTTGTATAATACAGTATAAATAAACCTGGGAATTCCTGCTCATACTATGTGAACATTTGTCATTTACTGTATTCTGTTTATTTGGACTCTTTCACTTTATCATGATTGTGTTTTTTATTTCTATGTAATCTATATTATTGTTTTATGCGGTGAAGTGGAAGAGAAGAACTTATGGCACTTACTTTGCCTCTAGGTGAACACAACCATTCCGTTTCTTTTTCTATTCTATCTTTCTACTTATTGTGCCATAACATCTAACCTAATACGACAGTACTGTGAATAATAAAGTTTGCCAACAAGATGTTCTAGCGATAGAATACAGAACTCAGAATCTCTAAACTAATACACTTATCAACTCAAACATGTTTCAACAAAAAAGTTGCCATCTTCAGTGATGCACGAGCTACAATAATCAAAATATAATTAACCTAAGAGTGTTTCATGCCTCGTGTTTATACAAAACTAAAAGGACATAGTACTTTTTTAAATAAGGCGTTAAAAAGTGCCTAACGTTATTCCAACTAGCGTCAAAATTAACTATATTAATCTCAAACAATATGTTATTATTTTTGTTTATATTAATATAGAATTTTGTATAGGTCCTAATTCATTATTTACAAGTATTTTACGATAATTGTTATTATAAAAAGTTTCCCAAGCAGATCTATTATGTTAAGAAAATTTCATTTTATTGGTCTTTCAGATAGTATAATATACCATATAATACATGTCAATTATTAAATAATTTTGAAATAATTATCTTTAAAAAAACAAAATAGATAATAACAATAATTAATTAAAAGATAGCACCTTTGTCGCTGAAACGTGTTTGAGTTTATAAAGTATTAGTTATGAGATTCTGTGTGCTAGTTTTATTCTACCAATATTATTCTCACAAGTCAAGCTCAATATTTACTTACAAGATGTTCTAGCTTTTGACTAAATACAGTTTAACTTGGTTATAGCATCAGCAAAGGGACCGAACAAATGGTGTTACATCCGAGTGACGTTACAAAAGATGAATCAACAGGAAACCGTATTTTTGTTAGCTTGAGAAAAAGGATAAATAACTATACAGTATTCATGACGTTTATTTTTTTAAACTACAATTTCCTTTTACAGTACAATAGAGTACCGGTACTTTGTGCTAATTGGGGCTGAGGTCACCATGAATTATAAAAGAGCGAATTAGGTTAATGAGTAAAGTCTTAATAGATAGGCAGTAACAATAAGAATCACATACAGAGACTACAGTATTCAGTATGTTGATTTGCGATGCAAACTCCAAATACGGAACTGTGGGGGTGTGGACAACTTCCTTATCACAACTAATTGGCTATATGATTGAGTGGATTATTCCGCGCATTTGTCTCAATCTAACACTTGCCCAGCATAGTCATACGTTTAGTTACACTCAGCCGATCCTACATTTATTTGTTCAGTGTAATCGCATCTTAATAGTGATGTTTACTACGGTATGTGCTATGATATAATTACATATCATTAAAATTTAAACTTTTTTAATAAAATTAGTAAAATATATCATAGATTTATGATTCTACAACCGAGCTGTTAAAATATTCACTTGCCCTAATACAGGGGTTTGTGATAACGTTGTAGATACCGATTTAACCGGACCTAAAAAAAATGACACTATGTCCGATTTGCTTTAAAATCAAGTTCAACTGTATTATGACAATATATAAGTGGAGTGTAGACTTGAGGACATGCTACCAAGGCATGCAATACATTTCCAAATTTAGTATAACATCTATTCTTGAATTAACACTCACATCATGTACGTAAACCATTACTTACACTTTTATTTTTTATTATTCTTAAGCTGTTTAAGGAGCTGCAATATATATAAAATGTCAATAACTTGGTTTTGTTTTGACTTTCTTATTTACTTTTAGAGTTTATTCTTCTTGTTTGCTTTATTTTAACTTCTCTTGTAATCATTGTTACATAGTTTTAAGTTTATTTGACTTAGTTTTGTACTTCAGATTTAGTTTACATGTTATATCTAACATAGTGTGTTTTGGCTTTAAACCAAGTTTTCATTTCATCTGTTTATTGTTCTGGAAGAATACATTCATGGTATAGAAATAGTAATCCAATACATATGGAATTAAATAAACAAATATCAGGCAGTGAACTGTAACAAATTAATAATAAGCACAAGTGTATTTACATATATTTATATATTTGCACAAATCCTCCATACTACATTACTGTACAATTTGTTTAAAAAACTTCAACACCATTGCATACATCTATATTAATAATTATTTATCCTAAAGGAGTTTAGGTCAGTAATTAATAATGCCCATCAATAAAAACAGTTTTAGTTTCTTGAACATTAACTCTTAAAGGTAACTTTGTCTGTTATCAGTATACAATAGTCGTCACTTATTGTAATCACATCGAGCCAAACCCAAACTGATAACAATATCCAATTGATAACTATAACCTGATATCAATATCCGGTATCAATATCATTTTAATATTATGTAAAAACATCATTAAGAGAACAGACAAATGCTCTTTAAAACAATAATGATAATTTTGCAGTCAGTGTATGGACATCTTCCATGTTTTCCAAAATCCTAAATACATTTCCCGGTGATAGTGAGCCTTTAGGGTCTGTATAATTCCTTGATGACAAGGTTGAATAATCTTATGTTGTGTTGGCCGGACGGAATATGACATTGATGTTTTTTAAGGATGCATTCATGCTATTGTAATTTATTCTTTTCCACTACGATTTCTCTTACTATTTAATTTTGCATTTCCTTTCTGAGCAGATTCGGTAGCATAATGATTTAAAAAAAAAAATGTATACAAAAGTGGCTACGAAATTTAAACTACCGTATTACACTGGCTTATTTTTTGTAATTTGTTGAAACACTCTAAAATTTAAAGTTTGAATCTTAATGATTCTTTTCCGAATGTTAGCATAGGCCTATTGCACGCACACAAAAACATTGTTTTAATTATGTAACACTAACCTCTACCAGTTCAGAAACACAACTGAGAAATGAAATGATTGGCACTTAACAAAAACTACTCTATAGGTAAAACCATTCAGTACAATTAAAAAAGGAAATTATTGATGTCTCTTACAATCATCCCACTGCAAAGTGCTTTTCACATTTTTATTCTATTACTCAATTCATAATGTGTACACAAACTGTCTGCGGACTGTTTACCGCTCTTTCTGTAATGCGTCAAGTTGGCGCCAAGTTATTTTTTGTCACTCTGTAAAATTGATAACAGTAATCGAAGACCTGATAATAATAAAAGATGTATTTCCTCTCTGCTATATTAACCTCCACTACTATGGAGATATTTCCATAAGAGTCGTTCAACATAAACTTGTTTTATCAAACTTCTCATGTGTAGCTCGTTTGATAGAACACGGAGATGTCTTTAGAAGAACAAAGATTTTAGATGTCTTCTTTTCTGCTATTGTTACTTCTGCAGTAGTAATAAATTAATGGAATTGAAACAAAATTTTCAAATATTAACTTCATTTTGTATTAAGAACAGGACCCAATTTAAAAAAAGAAAACATTTATACAAATGGATTCTTTAACCCTTTAACTGCTGGGATTTAAGAGCTGAAAATTGTTTGATGGTATAATGCGTAACTAAAATAATAATAATTTTTACAAATATAATTTTAAATGAAGCCTACAAAAATCAAATAGTTTGTTTTTACATTTTCTCATCTATTATGTTTTTTGTATTATTATTTTTAGTCTATTACTAATAGTTATTTCTCATAAAGTTAACCATTTTAATCAAATAAATGTGTGTCATCGGTTTTCAAGATTGTTAAAAAAAAATTCCTATTTGAACACATCCAGGCTTAACTTCCTATTGAACACATCTTGTATAAAAAATGGAAAACCAGATGCAAAATCAGCTGTGATCCAGCCATTGTAGTTTTGTCCTTTCTAAATCATAAATCCAAATATTTTGAAAAGATTTAATATGAAGCACATAGATAGCAGCATATGTCAGACAATGAATAATACATATACATTTATAAACGAGAATAGAACTCAAAACATTGAATATCCAAACCATATATATATATGTGTACAGACGTATTCACCAGTTCTACAGATTTATCAGTCAAAGAGTTAAAGTGAGCCATATGTGCATTAGTGGTAATTTGTATTTAACATTCTCTTGTGGGTAGAGCACTTTATAAAAAAAGCCTATTATATAAACTTTTCGTTTTCATTATGCATGTTATGCTTTTTGCTGAGTGTGCTCATGTGTATGTCTTTGTGTTTGTTCTTAGACTATCCGCCTTATTCAAGAGGACCCACGTTATGAAAAAATTCCCTACCAAACTTACCAAGTATGTAGAAATGCATTTTTTTCTTTTGTTTTTGGCTATATTTGCTGTTACTGAATCTTTATGTTTTTGTTTGCATGCTTTTGTGTTGCTTATTCATTTCATTTGTTTATATGACATGAAAGTAGTAGGCTTTCTTATGTTTGTGTAGTTTTGACTGCAGAAAAAAGATTATATGTACCGTACAATAAGTAAGGATGAGGGAGAGTAAATCTGAGCCAAGAACTGGAAGTTTTTTTATAGATCATAGAAAAATAAATATGATGTTTAGGAACTAAACAACTAAAATTTCAAAATCAAAATTATGGAGATCAAGAAAAGCGAAGCAAGAACGTCTCAAAACGAGAGCAAGAAATTTCAAGCAAAGTTCTAAATTATTAAAAGATATTTCATGTGCGTGAGAGTTCTTATTAATAACTTAATGCTATTAAGTAGTTTGTGTTTACTATTTATTACTACTAAGTTACTAAGTTTACAAAGTAGTTACAAGTTTATTCTATGTTATAAGTACATAATTTAAAATTTGACTTTTAATTAATCAAACTACACTATATTTCCAATTATAAATTACAAAAATGTTATATACCTATTGTACACACTCTACAAAGGGTATAGAGAAAGTTATGGCTGAATATAATAAGATCAAACTGAGAAATAAATCTTATTTTGTCAATGAGCTCGAGATTGAGTTTTTTCTCGTTACAAGTCGAGATTTCGCACATTTCTAAAAATTCAAAATGTTATTGGTAATTGAACAGATGAGGGTAACCAAAGTTTTAAGAAAAGTTTTTTAATATAAAAAATAAATGAAAAAAGTTTATATAAATTTTACAAAACGTAGATTAGTAAATTATAAACTATGAGACGTATAAAACGACATTAAATGCAATGAAACAATCACAACGACACACTGACAACATTGTCAATTTGAACATTTCGTGATTGTGTAAGAATTTATTTTATTGAATGTGTGTATATATACCAATAAACCTGGTTGTGATTTCCAAAATGAATATAAATTACACTTTAGTATACATGTTCTGCAACAATTATGGATGTCTTTTGCGATGGATATCTTTCTTGCAATGTTGTAATTTAGACGCAGATATTCTCCAATTTTATGTCAATTAATTACAATGTTTACAGCCGTACGAGTTTGTGTGGTAACAGTAAGTGCAATAATATTCTGGTTGTAAATGAAGAACCTGGGTGGGCGGGAAGTGTTATTATTTTGGTATATACTGTTACCGATTACGTTATTTTGTATAACAGAATTGTATCCCTTTAAAAAAATTAACTTACTGTCTCTAGTCGCAGCAATATTTTTCCAGTTTTAAACATATATAACTTAGTGACACTTCTTAGTTTTCTAAAAAAAAGGTCTTCAGCTGATGCTATGTTTTTAGTTTCTAAAAATTACATGTTGGTAGCACTTCTTACATTAAAATAATCTGGCAACGCTGTTACATCACCTCAGCAAAATGGCTGGCACTTTCCTAGGTTAATTACCCTATTCAATTTTTAGTTTTGTTGTTTGTTATGTAATACTTGTTTAAGATTGTTAAAATTTTATTTTGTGCCATCAGTGAATTGTATAGTTTCTTTATATATAAAGGAAAAAGTGAAGTTTTGTGTCTTTCTGTTAGAACTGGTGGTCACCCTCATCTGTCCTCACTAATATTGTATTATTTGGTCTTAATTATAAATATATATTTTGAGTTCCTAACAAAACAGTCAAACAGTGATGAAAATGCATTACAAATATCCATAACGTTATCAGTTTTAGGTCTCCAAAATGTTTCACATGAAACACCTAAATGTTAACTCATGTAGTCCGCCTTATACAGGGTTTAACAGATCCCCATGTGGTAAATTATTTTTGTTATCTAATAGTTTTTGTGAAATACACCTTAACCTTTTGCACTCTATTTATTTGGCACTTGGCTGCTCCACCAGCTCCAATTAAATTATTACTGTTTGCAGAATTATTTTTGTAAATTCGCTAAAATATTCCTAGAAATAGTAAACATAAGTTATTATATATCATTTTGTTCGGAATAAAACAGAGAATAAGGAAAAAATGGTTGAAAGATAAAATAAAAAATGTTTCATTGAGTAGGCCTATTTTGAATATAATCGGTCAAAAAAATCAATCGGTTATTTTGTTTTGTATTGAAATTAAAAATAAGAATAATAGAGTTTAGAGCCTTTAAAATACTTTATTACACTAAATGTGACCATAATAAATAATTTTAAAAATATTCTTGAGGTTTAACAAAATTTTTTTATAGGCCTATTTTGAATATATTAGGTAAACAAATTTTTTTTAAATATGTTTTTTTAATTAATTTAAAAGTAATAATAAAAATGATTAGAGGTGTAAAAATAGTTTTTACAGTAAATATGTCTGTTTAAGTATGTCAATTGTATTTATATTTATTCAAAAATTTATTTTAACAATAAAATTTTTGCGAAATAATGGTACATAACCACGTTAACGTATAGTTAAAACAGTTGCCATTTCTCAACACAAAATAAAACAAAAACAAGATCTTTACATTATTTACATTAACAAAATTTACACAAAACTGCAAAATAATAACGTACAGTAAAAATAAATACCACTTGAAAAAGCGTAAACAAAAGTTACAAGGCGCAAGATAAAAGACGATGCTATTTGTATTTCTTGATCATGACTGGCAAACAGCTGCTCAACTTCAGAGAGATATAAAATATATTCCACAGCCAATATAATCTGTCACTGGTTTCTAAACTGTTTTAACAACATTGAAGTCTCATTAGACCGAAAACCACAGATTCTACACTTGTTTAGAACATAGAAATCATATTAAAACGTGTGTCGGAATGAGTCCGACAGTGGAGCGCAACGGCAAATTAGCGATGTCGGACTGAGTTCGCCTATGGAGCGCAAAAGGTTAATATGACGGAAAATGAGAACCCGAAACCGTGGGTACCTGCTGTATGTTATATATATTGGGTGGTGTGAATAAAACTAAGCTTTTGCTAGCCTAGAATGTGCTAGGTAGACTAATGTTTGGCACAAATTGGTGTGAATAAACAAGTCTTAAAATTCAAGGAACCATTAGGCCTCATCTAGTGCATTCCGGTAAAGCAGTACCAAAAACTAGAGGAGCATGTGATAACCTTAGCACTTGCTAGGTCTTAACACTCCTGTCAATACATGTTTTCCCCCATGTTTCGCTTTAGCGCTCTGTCTCTGTAACTGCCACTTATACTCGAAGACCCAGCAGCAAGTT